>JAJLRB010002090.1:0-47380 GCA_020976825.1 Odocoileus hemionus | reverse complement strand
TCGAGAAAAAACCATGAGACTTCTTCCCCCTCCAAGCGAGATGAGGCCCGATTCCCCTGCACTGCATGCAGAGCAATTCCGTGAGCCCCCTGAAACATGTCAGGAGCCTCGACTTGCTTGATGGATGTCGAGACAGTCCGCAAAAACACTGTCACAAGTAGAGAGGGACCCTGAGGTCACACCAGCATCGCGAAGGAGCTCCATGGGCCCCAAATCAACTCGAGATGAGGCCCGCTTCCCCTGCATTGACTCCAGAGCCATCCCCCGTTCCCCATCAAACACGACCTGAGGCTTGACTCCCTTTAGGCAACTCCAGAGGTTCCCCGAGAACAACGGGCCAAGTCTAGAGGAGTACCAAGTTCAGCAGAGCAACTCGAGGACTGCTCCGTGTACCCCAAATTGCCTCGAGATGAGAGCTGATTCCCTGGCTTAGACTCAAGACGTAGGCCACCTTTCCACAAGCCCCTCAAGAGGAGGCTTCTCTCAGCAATAGGTATGAGGGAGGGACCCTGAGATTGCTGCCTCAATGGGCATATACACCGAGAAGCCCTGACTCGAAAGGAGGCCGGGTTTCCTTGCAGTGGCTTGAAATACAGTCTAGTCTTTCATCTCACAAGGTGAAGGGATGTCTGCACCACCTGTGGAGTCCCTAGAGAAAGCCCTAGGTCCCCGACTCCTTTCGACGGAATGCCTCACATGCCTCTGACACCTCGAGAGGCACGCACGCACGCAGAGCTCACTGCTTCAAAATTTGACGGAGCCTGACTCCTCTTGAACATTGACAGGAATCCCAGTAGTATCCCTGTGGCTACTGGAAAGGGACCCTGGGTCTCCCGACTCACCTCGAGAAGCGTCCTTTTTTTTGCCCTGCCAAGCCTCGAAGAGACTCCTGAGGTGTCCCTCGTAACTCGACAGGAGTCCTGACTTCGTTGAACAACACAGGGTTTGAAGGGCCATCCCCCGCCGTAAGTCGAGAATGTACCCCAGGTCCCCCCGCCGCAACTCGAGAAAAACCATGAGACTTCCCCCTCCAAGCGAGATGAGGCCCGATTCCCCTGCACTGCATGCAGAGCAATTCCGTGAGCCCCCTGAAACATGTCAGGAGCCTCGACTTGCTTGATGGATGTCGAGACAGTCCGCAAAAACACTGTCACAAGTAGAGAGGGGACCCTGAGGTCACACCAGCATCGCGAAGGAGCTCCATGGGCCCCAAATCAACTCGAGATGAGGCCCGCTTCCCCTGCATTGACTCCAGAGCCATCCCCCGTTCCCCATCAAACACGACCTGAGGCTTGACTCCCTTTAGGCAACTCCAGAGGTTCCCCGAGAACAACGGGCCAAGTCTAGACGAGTACCAAGTTCAGCAGAGCAACTGTGCTGCTCCGTGTACCCCAAATTGCCTCGAGATGAGAGCTGATTCCCTGGCTTAGACTCAAGACGTAGGCCACCTTTCCACAAGCCCCTCAAGAGGAGGCTTCTCTCAGCAATAGGTATGAGGGGGGAGGGACCCTGAGATTGCTGCCTCAATGGGCATATACACCGAGAAGCCCTGACTCGAAAGGAGGCCGGGTTTCCTTGCAGTGGCTTGAATACAGTCTAGTCTTTCATCTCACAAGGTGAAGGGATGTCTGCACCACCTGTGGAGTCCCTAGAGAAAGCCCTAGGTCCCCGACTCCTTTCGACGGAATGCCTCACATGCCTCTGACACCTCGAGAGGCACGCAGAGCTCACTGCTTCAAAATTTGACGGAGCCTGACTCCTCTTGAACATTGACAGGAATCCCAGTATCCCTGTGGCTACTGGAAAGGGACCCTGGGTCTCCCGACTCACCTCGAGAAGCGTCCCTTTTGCCCTGCCAAGCCTCGAAGAGACTCCTGAGGTGTCCCTCGTAACTCGACAGGAGTCCTGACTTCGTTGAACAAACACGAGGGTTGAAGGGCCATCCCCGCCGTAAGTCGAGAATGTACCCCAGGTCCCCGCCGCAACTCGAGAAAAACCATGAGACTTCCCCTCCAAGCGAGATGAGGCCCGATTCCCCTGCACTGCATGCAGAGCAATTCCGTGAGCCCCCTGAAACATGTCAGGAGCCTCGACTTGCTTGATGGATGTCGAGACAGTCCGCAAAAACACTGTCACAAGTAGAGAGGGACCCTGAGGTCACACCAGCATCGCGAAGGAGCTCCATGGGCCCCAAATCAACTCGAGATGAGGCCCGCTTCCCCTGCATTGACTCCAGAGCCATCCCCCGTTCCCCATCAAACACGACCTGAGGCTTGACTCCCTTTAGGCAACTCCAGAGGTTCCCCGAGAACAACGGGCCAAGTCTAGAGGAGTACCAAGTTCAGCAGAGCAACTCGAGGACTGCTCCGTGTACCCCAAATTGCCTCGAGATGAGAGCTGATTCCCTGGCTTAGACTCAAGACGTAGGCCACCTTTCCACAAGCCCCTCAAGAGGAGGCTTCTCTCAGCAATAGGTATGAGGGAGGGACCCTGAGATTGCTGCCTCAATGGGCATATACACCGAGAAGCCCTGACTCGAAAGGAGGCCGGCTTTCCTTGCAGTGGCTTGAATACAGTCTAGTCTTTCATCTCACAAGGTGAAGGGATGTCTGCACCACCTGTGGAGTCCCTAGAGAAAGCCCTAGGTCCCCGACTCCTTTCGACGGAATGCCTCACATGCCTCTGACACCTCGAGAGGCACGCAGAGCTCACTGCTTCAAAATTTGACGGAGCCTGACTCCTCTTGAACATTGACAGGAATCCCAGTATCCCTGTGGCTCTGGAAAGGGGACCCTGGGTCTCCCGACTCACCTCGAGAAGCGTCCCTTTTGCCCTGCCAAGCCTCGAAGAGACTCCTGAGGTGTCCCTCGTAACTCGACAGGAGTCCTGACTTCGTTGAACAAACACGAGGGTTGAAGGGCCATCCCCGCCCGTAAGTCGAGAATGTACCCCAGTCCCCGCCGCAACTCGAGAAAAACCATGAGACTTCCCCCCTCCAAGCGAGATGAGGCCCGATTCCCCTGCACTGCATGCAGAGCAATTCCGTGAGCCCCCTGAAACATGTCAGGAGCCTCGACTTGCTTGATGGATGTCGAGACAGTCCGCAAAAACACTGTCACAAGTAGAGAGGGAGCCTGAGGTCACACCAGCATCGCGAAGGAGCTCCATGGGCCCCAAATCAACTCGAGATGAGGCCCGCTTCCCCTGCATTGACTCCAGAGCCATCCCCCGTTCCCCATCAAACACGACCTGAGGCTTGACTCCCTTTAGGCAACTCCAGAGGTTCCCCGAGAACAACGGGCCAAGTCTAGAGGAGTACCAAGTTCAGCAGAGCAACTCGAGGACTGCTCCGTGTACCCCAAATTGCCTCGAGATGAGAGCTGATTCCCTGGCTTAGACTCAAGACGTAGGCCACCTTTCCACAAGCCCCTCAAGAGGAGGCTTCTCTCAGCAATAGGTATGAGGGAGGGACCCTGAGATTGCTGCCTCAATGGGCATATACACCGAGAAGGCCCTGACTCGAAAGGAGGCCGGGTTTCCTTGCAGTGGCTTGAATACAGTCTAGTCTTTCATCTCACAAGGTGAAGGGATGTCTGCACCACCTGTGGAGTCCCTAGAGAAAGCCCTAGGTCCCCGACTCCTTTCGACGGAATGCCTCACATGCCTCTGACACCTCGAGAGGCACGCAGAGCTCACTGCTTCAAAATTTGACGGAGCCTGACTCCTCTTGAACATTGACAGGAATCCCAGTATCCCTGTGGCTACTGGAAAGGGACCCTGGGTCTCCCGACTCACCTCGAGAAGCGTTCCTTTTGCCCTGCCAAGCCTCGAAGAGACTCCTGAGGTGTCCCTCGTAACTCGACAGGAGTCCTGACTTCGTTGAACAAACACGAGGGTTGAAGGGCCATCCCCGCCGTAAGTCGAGAATGTACCCCAGGTCCCCGCCGCAACTCGAGAAAAAACCATGAGACTTCCCCCCTCCAAGCGAGATGAGGCCCGATTCCCCTGCACTGCATGCAGAGCAATTCCGTGAGCCCCCTGAAACATGTCAGGAGCCTCGACTTGCTTGATGGATGTCGAGACAGTCCGCAAAAACACTGTCACAAGTAGAGAGGGACCCTGAGGTCACACCAGCATCGCGAAGGAGCTCCATGGGCCCCAAATCAACTCGAGATGAGGCCCGCTTCCCTGCATTGACTCCAGAGCCATCCCCCGTTCCCCATCAAACACGACCTGAGGCTTGACTCCCTTTAGGCAACTCCAGAGGTTCCCCGAGAACAACGGGCCAAGTCTAGAGGAGTACCAAGTTCAGCAGAGCAACTCGAGGACTGCTCCGTGTACCCCAAATTGCCTCGAGATGAGAGCTGATTCCCTGGCTTAGACTCAAGACGTAGGCCACCTTTCCACAAGCCCCTCAAGAGGAGGCTTCTCTCAGCAATAGGTATGAGGGAGGGACCCTGAGATTGCTGCCTCAATGGGCATATACACCGAGAAGCCCTGACTCGAAAGGAGGCCGGGTTTTCCTTGCAGTGGCTTGAATACAGTCTAGTCTTTCATCTCACAAGGTGAAGGGATGTCTGCACCACCTGTGGAGTCCCTAGAGAAAGCCCTAGGTCCCCGACTCCTTTCGACGGAATGCCTCACATGCCTCTGACACCTCGAGAGGCACGCAGAGCTCACTGCTTCAAAATTTGACGGAGCCTGACTCCTCTTGAACATTGACAGGAATCCCAGTATCCCTGTGGCTACTGGAAAGGGACCCTGGGTCTCCCGACTCACCTCGAGAAGCGTCCCTTTTGCCCTGCCAAGCCTCGAAGAGACTCCTGAGGTGTCCCTCGTAACTCGACAGGAGTCCTGACTTCGTTGAACAAACACGAGGGTTGAAGGGCCATCCCCGCCGTAAGTCGAGAATGTACCCAGGTCCCCGCCGCAACTCGAGAAAAACCATGAGACTTCCCCCTCCAAGCGAGATGAGGCCCGATTCCCCTGCACTGCATGCAGAGCAATTCCGTGAGCCCCCTGAAACATGTCAGGAGCCTCGACTTGCTTGATGGATGTCGAGACAGTCCGCAAAAACACTGTCACAAGTAGAGAGGGACCCTGAGGTCACACCAGCATCGCGAAGGAGCTCCATGGGCCCCAAATCAACTCGAGATGAGGCCCGCTTCCCCTGCATTGACTCCAGAGCCATCCCCCGTTCCCCATCAAACACGACCTGAGGCTTGACTCCCTTTAGGCAACTCCAGAGGTTTCCCCGAGAACAACGGCCAAGTCTAGAGGAGTACCAAGTTCAGCAGAGCAACTCGAGGACTGCTCCGTGTACCCCAAATTGCCTCGAGATGAGAGCTGATTCCCTGGCTTAGACTCAAGACGTAGGCCACCTTTCCACAAGCCCCTCAAGAGGAGGCTTCTCTCAGCAATAGGTATGAGGGAGGGACCCTGAGATTGCTGCCTCAATGGGCATATACACCGAGAAGCCCTGACTCGAAAGGAGGCCGGGTTTCCTTGCAGTGGCTTGAATACAGTCTAGTCTTTCATCTCACAAGGTGAAGGGATGTCTGCACCACCTGTGGAGTCCCTAGAGAAAGCCCTAGGTCCCCGACTCCTTTCGACGGAATGCCTCACATGCCTCTGACACCTCGAGAGAGCACGCAGAGCTCACTGCTTCAAAATTTGACGGAGCCTGACTCCTCTTGAACATTGACAGGAATCCCAGTATCCCTGTGGCTACTGGAAAGGGACCCTGGGTCTCCCGACTCACCTCGAGAAGCGTCCCTTTTGCCCTGCCAAGCCTCGAAGAGACTCCTGAGGTGTCCTCGTAACTCGACAGGAGTCCTGACTTCGTTGAACACAACACGAGGGTTGAAGGGCCATCCCCGCCGTAAGTCGAGAATGTACCCCAGGTCCCCGCCGCAACTCGAGAAAAACCATGAGACTTCCCCCTCCAAGCGAGATGAGGGCCGATTCCCCTGCACTGCATGCAGAGCAATTCCGTGAGCCCCCTGAAACATGTCAGGAGCCTCGACTTGCTTGATGGATGTCGAGACAGTCCGCAAAAACACTGTCACAAGTAGAGAGGGACCCTGAGGTTACACCAGCATCGCGAAGGAGCTCCATGGGCCCCAAATCAACTCGAGATGAGGCCCGCTTTCCCCTGCATTGACTCCAGTTAGCCATCCCCGTTCCCCATCAAACACGACCTGAGGCTTGACTCCTTTAGGCAACTCCAGAGGTTCCCCCCCGAGAAACTACGGGCCAAGTCTAGAGGAGTACCAAGTTCAGCAGAGCAACTCGAGGGACTGCTCCGTGTACCCCATCGAATTGCCTCGAGAGGTGGAGAGTGTCTGATTCCTCTGGGCATTAGACTCAAGATAGTAGGCCACCTTTTCCACAAGCCCTCTCAAGAGGAGGCTTCTCTCAGCAATAGGTTATGAGGGAGGGACCCTGAGATTGCTGCCTCAATTGGGCATATACACCGAAAGCCCTGACTCGAAAGGAGGCCGGCTTTCCTTGCAGTGGCTTGAATACAGTCTAGTCTTTCATCTCACAAGCTGAAGGAATGTCTGCACCACCTGTGGAGTCCCTAGAGAAAGCCCTAGGTCCCCGACTCCTTTCGACGGAATGCCTCACATGCCTCTGACACCTCGAGAGGCACGCAGAGCTCACTGCTTCAAAATTTGACGGAGCCTTTGACTCCTCTTGAAAATTGACAGGAATCCCAGTATCCCTGTGGCTACTATGGAAAGGGGACCCTGGGTCTCCCGACTCACCTCGAGAAGCGTTCCTTTTGCCCTGCCAAGCCTCGAAGAGACTCATGAGGGTGGTCCCTCGTTCGAGAACGTACGACAGGAGTGTCCTAGACTTCGTTTCGAACCAACACGAGGGTTGAAGGGCCCATCCCCCACCGCCGTTAAGTTTGAGAATGTACCCTCAGAGGTCCCCGCCGCAACTCGAGAAAAACCATGAGACTTCCGTCCCTCAAAGCGAGATGAGGCCGATTCCCCTGCACTGCATGCAGAGCAAATTCCGTTGAGCCCCCTGAAACATGTCAGGAGCCTCGACTTGCTTGATGGATGTCGAGACAGTCCGCAAAAACACTGTCACAAGTAGAGAGGGACCCTGAGGTCACACCAGCATCGCCGAAGGAGCTCCATGGGCCCCAAATTCAACTCGAGATGAGGCCCCCCGCTTCCCCTGCATTGACTCCAGAGCCATCCCCCGTTCCCCATCATAACACGACCTGAGGCTTGACTCCCTTTAGCAACTCCAGAGGTGTCCCCGAGAACAACGGGCCAAGTCTAGAGGAGTACCAAGTTCAGCAGCAGCAACTCGAGGACTGCTTCCGTGTACCCCAAATTGCCTCGAGATGAGAGCTGATTCCCTGGCTTAGACTCAAGAAGTAGGCCACCTTTCCACATAGCCCATTCAAGAGGAGGCTTCTCCTCAGCAATAGGTATGAGGGAGGGACCCCTGAAATTGCTGGCCTCAATGGGCATATACACCAATGAAGCACCTGACTCGAAAGGAGGCCAGGCTTTCCTTGCATGTGGCATTGAATACAGTCTAAGTCTTTCATCTCACAAGCTGAAGGGATTGTCTGCACCACCTGTGGAGCTCCCTAGAGAAAGCCCTAGCGCCCGAACTTCCTGTTCGACGGACGAATAATGCCTAACATGCCTCTGACATCCTCTGAGAGGCACGCAGAGCTCACTGCTTCAAAATTTGACGGAGCCTGACTCCTCTTGAACATGGACAGGAATCCCAGCTATCCCTGTGGCTACTGGAAAAGGACCCTGGGTCTCCCGACTCACCTCGAGAAGAGCATCCTTTTGCCTGCCAGCCTCGAAGAGACTCCTGATGTCCCCTCGTAACTCGACAGGATCCGACTTCGTTTTGAACCAACACGATGGTTGAAGTGCATCCCCTCCTAAGTCGAGAATGTACCCAGGTCCCCGCCGCAACTCGAGAAAACCATAGAGACTTTCCCCTCCAAGCGAATGAGCCCATTCCCGCACGCATGCAACAATTCCGTGAGCCCCCTGAAACATGTCAGAGCCTCGACTTGTTTGAGGGTTGTCGAGACAGTCCGCAAAAACACTGTCACCAAGTAGAGAAGGGACCCTGAGGTCTCACCAAGCATCGCGAAGGAAGGAGCTTCACATTGGGCCCCAAATCAACTCGATATGAGGCCCAGGCCCCCGCATCCCATGCATTGACTCCAGAGCCATCCCCCGTTCCCCAACAAACACGACCTAAGGTCTTGACTTCCCTTTAGCAAAAACATCCAGAGGTTCCCCCCCCAGAACAACAGGGACAAGTATAAGGATTACCAAGTTCAGCATAGTAACTCAGAGACTGCTTCCGTGGTACCCCCAGAGTTGCCCTCGAGATGAGAGCTGATTCCAGGGCATAAAGACTTCAAGACGTAAGGCCACCTTTCCACAAGCCCCCCTCAAAGTAGAGGAGCTCTCTCAGCAATAGTTAATGAGGGAGGGGAGGACGAAACTGTAGATATATAGGGAGAGTGGAGAATGGGGGGAATTGAGAACGAAAGAAGAAAAGAGGAGAAAGGAGGGAGGGATAAGGAGAGGGAGGGAAACGTAGAAATAGAAGGGATAAAAAGAAGCAAGGGAAAGGGAATGGAGGAGGTGTAGGAAGGGGAAGAAAAGGGCAGAAAATTATGAGGAGGGGAATAGGGAAAAAGATGAGTTAACTAAACCTGAGAAGCTGCCTCAAGGCAGGGATACACCGAAACCCTACTAGAAAGAGGCCGGGCTTTCCTTGCAGTGGCTTGAAATTACAGTCTAGTCTTTTTTCTCACAGAGCTGAAGGATGTCTGCACCACCTGTGGAGTCCCTAGAAAAAGCCCTAGGTCCCCACACCTTTCGACGGAATCCTCAACATGCCTCTGACACCTCGAGAGTCACGCAGAGCTCACTGCATCAAAATGTGACGGATCAAGATCCTCTTGAACATTGACAGAAGGAATCCAGAAATCCTGTGGCTACTGGAAAGGGCCCTGGGTCTCCCGACCACGCTCGAAAGGTTCTTTTGCCCTGCAAGCCTAGAAGGAGACTCCTGAGGAGTCCTCTACTCGACAGGAGTTCCTTACTTCGTTGAACGCAACACGAGGGTGAAAGGGCCAATCCCCTGCCCGTAAGTCGAGAATGTACCCCAGGTCCCCGCTCGCACTCTAGAAAAACCATGATACTACCCGCCTCCAAGTGCTGAGCGCGGGAAAAAAAAAAAAACAAATAGAATTTTCCCCTGCACAGCTGCAGAGCAATATCCGTGAGCCCCCTGAAACATGTAATGCCTCACATGCCTCTGAACACCTCGAGAGGCACGCAGA
This sequence comes from Odocoileus hemionus, assembly GCA_020976825.1. NCBI lineage: Eukaryota > Metazoa > Chordata > Mammalia > Artiodactyla > Cervidae > Odocoileus > Odocoileus hemionus. The sequence continues at coordinate 38,028 of JAJLRB010002090.1, read as the reverse complement.
GCTCACTGCTTCAAAATTTGACGGAGCCTGACTCCTCTTGAACATTGACAGGAATCCCAGTATCCCTGTGGTACTGGAAAGGGACCCTGGGTCTCCCGACTCACCTCGAGAGAAGCGTTCCTTTTGCCCTGCCAAGCCTCGAAGAGACTCCTGAGGTGTCCCTCGTAACTCGACAGGAGTCCTGTCCTGACTTCGTTGAACCAACACGAGGGTTGAAGGGCCATCCATCCCCGCCGTAAGTCGAGAATGTACCCCAGGACCCCCGCCGCAACTCGAGAAAAAACCATGAGACTTCCCCCTCCAAGCGAGATGAGGCCCGATTCCCCTGCACTGCATGCAGAGCAATTCCGTGAGCCCCCTGAAACATGTCAGGAGCCTCGACTTGCTTGATGGATGTCGAGACAGTCCGCAAAAACACTGTCACAAGTAGAGAGGGACCCTGAGGTCACACCAGCATCGCGAAGGAGCTCCATGGGCCCCAAATCAACTCGAGATGAGGCCCCGCTTCCCCTGCATTGACTCCAGAGCCATCCCCCCGTTCCCCATCAAACACGACCTGAGGCTTGACTCCCTTTAGGCAACTCCAGAGGTTCCCCGAGAACAACGGGCCAAGTCTAGAGGAGTACCAAGTTCAGCAGAGCAACTCGAGGACTGCTCCGTGTACCCCAAATTGCCTCGAGATGAGAGCTGATTCCCTGGCTTAGACTCAAGACGTAGGCCACCTTTCCACAAGCCCCTCAAGAGGAGGCTTCTCTCAGCAATAGGTATGAGGGAGGGACCCTGAGATTGCTGCCTCAATGGGCATATACAAAGAGAAGCCCTGACTCGAAAGGAGGCCGGCTTTCCTTGCAGTGGCTTGAATACAGTCTAGTCTTTCATCTCACAAGGTGAAGGGATGTCTGCACCACCTGTGGAGTCCCTAGAGAAAGCCCTAGGTCCCCGACTCCTTTCGACGGAATGCCTCACATGCCTCTGACACCTCGAGAGGCACGCAGAGCTCACTGCTTCAAAATTTGACGGAGCCTGACTCCTCCTGAACATTGACAGGAATCCCAGTATCCCTGTGGCTACTGGAAAGGGACCCTGGGTCTCTCCCGACTCACCTCGAGAAGCGTTCCTTTTGCCCTGCCAAGCCTCGAAGAGACTCCTGAGGTGCCCCTCGTAACTCGACAGGAGTCCTGACTTCGTTGAACCAACACGAGGGTTGAAGGGCCATCCCCGCCGTAAGTCGAGAATGTACCCCAGGTCCCCGCCGCAACTCGAGAAAAACCATGAGACTTCCCCCTCCAAGCGAGATGAGGCCCCGATTCCCCTGCACTGCATGCAGAGCAATTCCGTGAGCCCCCTGAAACATGTCAGGAGCCTCGACTTGCTTGATGGATGTCGAGACAGTCCGCAAAAACAAACACTGTCACAAGTAGAGAGGGACCCTGAGGTCACACCAGCATCGCGAAGGAGCTCCATGGGCCCCAAATCAACTCGAGATGAGGCCCGCTTCCCCTGCATTGACTCCAGAGCCATCCCCCGTTCCCCATCAAACACGACCTGAGGCTTGACTCCCTTTAGGCAACTCCAGAGGTTCCCCGAGAACAACGGGCCAAGTCTAGAGGAGTACCAAGTTCAGCAGAGCAACTCGAGGACTGCTCCGTGTACCCCAAATTGCCTCGAGATGAGAGCTGATTCCCTGGCTTAGACTCAAGACGTAGGCCACCTTTCCACAAGCCCCTCAAGAGGAGGCTTCTCTCAGCAATAGGTATGAGGGAGGGACCCTGAGATTGCTGCCTCAATGGGCATATACACCGAGAAGCCCTGACTCGAAAGGAGGCCGGCTTTCCTTGCAGTGGCTTGAATACAGTCTAGTCTTTCATCTCACAAGCTGAAGGGATGTCTGCACCACCTGTGGAGTCCCTAGAGAAAGCCCTAGGTCCCCGACTCCTTTCGACGGAATGCCTCACATGCCTCTGACACCTCGAGAGGCACGCAGAGCTCACTGCTTCAAAATTTGACGGAGCCTGACTCCTCTTGAACATTGACAGGAATCCCAGTATCCCTGTGGCTACTGGAAAGGGACCCTGGGTCTCCCGACTCACCTCGAGAAGCGGTCCTTTTGCCCTGCCAAGCCTCGAAGAGACTCCTGAGGTGTCCCTCGTAACTCGACAGGAGTCCTGACTTCGTTGAACCAACACGAGGGTTGAAGGGCCACCCCCGCCGTAAGTCGAGAATGTACCCCAGGTCCCCGCCGCAACTCGAGAAAAACCATGAGACTTCCCCCTCCAAGCGAGATGAGGCCCGATTCCCCTGCACTGCATGCAGAGCAATTCCGTGAGCCCCCTGAAACATGTCAGGAGCCTCGACTTGCTTGATGGATGTCGAGACAGTCCGCAAAAAACACTGTCACAAGTAGAGAGGGACCCTGAGGTCACACCAGCATCGCGAAGGAGCTCCATGGGCCCCAAATCAACTCGAGATGAGGCCCGCTTCCCCTGCATTGACTCCAGAGCCATCCCCCGTTCCCCATCAAACACGACCTGAGGCTTGACTCCCTTTAGGCAACTCCAGAGGTTCCCCCCCCGAGAACAACGGGCCAAGTCTAGAGGAGTACCAAGTTCAGCAGAGCAACTCGAGGACTGCTCCGTGTACCCCAAAATTGCCTCGAGATGAGAGCTGATTCCCTGGCTTAGACTCAAGACGTAGGCCACCTTTCCACAAGCCCCTCAAAGAGGAGGCTTCTCTCTCTCAGCAATAGGTATGAGGGAGGGACCCTGAGATTGCTTGCTGCTGCCTCAATGGGCATATACACCGAGAAGCCCTGACTCGAAAGGAGGCCGGGGTTTTCCTTGCAGTGGCTTGAATACAGTCTAGTCTTTCATCTCACAAGCTGAAGGGATGTCTGCACCACCTGTGGAGTCCCTAGAGAAAAAGCCCTAGGTCCCCGACTCCTTTCGACGAATGCCTCACATGCCTCTGACACCATCGAGAGGCACGCAGAGCTCACTGCTTCAAAATTTGACGGAGCCTGACTCCTCTTGAACATTGACAGGAATCCCAGTATCCCTGTGGCTACTGGAAAGGGACCCTGGGGTCTCTCCCGACTCACCTCGAGAAAGCGTTCCTTTTGCCCTGCCAAGCCTCGAAGAGACTCCTGAGGTGTCCCTCGTAAACTCGACAGGAGTCCTGACTTCGTTGAACAAACACGAGGGTTGAAGGGCCATCCCCGCCGTAAGTCGAGAATGTACCCCAGGTCCCCGCCGCAACTCGAGAAAAACCATGAGACTTCCCCCTCCAAGCGAGATGAGGCCCGATTTCCCCTGCACTGCATGCAGAGCAATTCCGTGAGCCCCCTGAAACATGTCAGGAGCCTCGACTTGCTTGATGGATGTCGAGACAGTCCGCAAAAACACTGTCACAAGTAGAGAGGGACCCTGAGGTCACACCAGCATCGCGAAGGAGCTCCATGGGCCCCAAATCAACTCGAGATGAGGCCCGCTTCCCCTGCATTGACTCCAGAGCCATCCCCCGTTCCCCATCAAACACGACCTGAGGCTTGACTCCCTTTAGGCAACTCCAGAGGTTCCCCGAGAACAACGGGGCCAAGTCTAGAGGAGTACCAAGTTCAGCAGAGCAACTTCGAGGGTGGGGGTGGGGACTGCTCCGTGTACCCCAAATTGGCCTCGAGATGAGAGCTGATTCCCTGGCTTAGACTCTCCAAGACGGTAGGCCAAACCTTTCCACAAGCCCCTCAAGAGGAGGAGCTTCTCTTCAGCAATAGGTATTGAGGGAGGGGGTGGGGGGGGACCCTGAGATTGCTGCCTCCACAATGGGCATATACACCGAGAAGCCCTGACTCGAAAGGAGGCCGGGCTTTCCTTGCAGTGGCTTGAATAACAGTCTAGTCTTTCATCTCACAAAGCTGAAGGGATGTCTTTGCACCACCTGTGGAGTCCCTAGAGAAAGCCCTAGGTCCCCCGACTCCTTTCGACGGAATGCCTCACATGCCTCTGACAACCTCGAGAGGCACGCAGAAGCTCACTGCTTCAAAATTTTGACGGAGCCTGACTCCTCTTGAACATTGACAGGAATCATCCCAGTATCCCTGTGGCTACTGGAAAGGGAACCCTGGGGTCTCCCGACTCACCTCGATGAAGCGTCCTTTTGCCCTGCCAAGCCTCCGAAGAGACTCCTGAGGTGTCCACTCGTAACTCGACAGGACAGTCCTGACTTCGTTTGAAACCCAACACGAGGGTTTTGAAGGGCCATCCCGCCGTAAGTCGAGAATGTACCCCAGGTCCCCGCCGCAACTCGAGAAAAACCATGAGACTTCCCCCCTCCAAGCGAGATGAGCAGGCCCGATTCCCCTGCACTGCATGCAGAGCAATTCCGTGAGCCCCTGAAACATGTCAGGAGCCTCGACTTGCTTGATGGATGTCGAGACAGTCCGCAAAAAAAAACACTGTCACAAGTAGAGAGGGACCACTGAGGTCACACCAGCATCGCGAAGGAGCTCCATGGGCCCCAAATCAACTCGAGATGAGGCCCGCTTCCCCTGCATTGACTCCAGAGCCATCCCCCGTTCCCCATCAAACACGGCCTGAGGCTTGACTCCCTTTAGGCAACTCCAGAGGTTCCCCGAGAACAACGGGCCAAGTCTAGAGGGAGTACCAAGTTCAGCAGAGCAACTCGAGGACTGCTCCGTGTACCCCAAATTGCCTCGAGATGAGAGCTGATTCCCTGGCTTAGACTCAAGACGTAGGCCAACCTTTCCACAAGCCCCTCAAGAGGAGGCTTCTCTCAGCAATAGGTATGAGGGAGGGGGGACCCTGAAGATTGCTGCCTCAAATGGGCATATACACCGAGAAGACAGGCCCTGACTCGAAAGGAGGCGCGGCTTTCCTTGCAAGTGGCCTTGAATACAGTCTAGTCTTTCATCTCACACAAGCTGAAGGGATGTCTGCACAAAACCTGTGGAGTCCCCCTAGAGAAAGCACCTAGGTCCCCGAATCCTTTCGACGGAATGCCTCACATGCCTCTGACACCAGTCGAGAGGCACGCAAAACGAGCTCACTGCTTCAAAATTTGACGGAGCCTGACTTCTTGAACATTATGACAGGAATCCCAGTATCCCTGTGGCTACTGGAAAGTGACCCTGGGTCTCACCGTCCGACTCACCTCGAGAAGCGTTCCTTCTTGCCCTGCCAAGCCTCGAAGAGACTCTTCCTGAAGGTGGTCCCTCGATGTAACTCGACAGGACGTCCTGACTTCGTTGAACCAACCACGAGGGTTGAAGGGCCATCCCGCCGTAAGTCGAGAATTGTACCCCCTGGTCCCCCGCCGCAACTCGAGAAAAACAACCTTGAATGAGACTTCCACCTCCATGCGTATGGAAGTGAGGCCCGATTTCCCCTGCACTGCATGGCAGAGCAATTCCCGTGAGCCCCCATGAAAAAAAAACATGTCAGGACCTAGCCTCGACTTGCTTTTGATGGAGTGTAGAGACAGTCCGCAACAAAAAAAAAAACAAAAAAACACTGTCACAAAGTAGAGAGGGACCCTGAGGTCACACCAAGCATCGCGAAGGAGCTCCATGGGCCCAAATAATCAAAAAAACTCGGACGATGAGGCCCGCTTGCCAACCTGCATTGACTCCAGAAGCACTTCCCCACAGTTCCCCATTTCAAAAACACGACCCCTGACCCGGGCTTGAGACTTCTTGGACCCTTTACTGGGTTCAACCTACCCCCCGACTCGCAGAGGTTTCCGGAGAAACAAAAACGGGGTCCAAAGTATAGGACGGAGTACCAACGTTCAATAGCAGAGCAAAAACTTCGAGGGACCTGACTCTCCGTGTACCCCAAAGAATTGCCTCGAGATGACCGAGCTGATTTGTCCCTGGCTTAGACTCAACAAGACGTAGGGCCAACACTTTCCACAAGGCCCCTCAAGAGGAGGGGGGGGGGGGCTTCTCTTCAGCACCAACAAAATAGGTGGTCCTGAGGGAGGGAACCCTGAGATTGGCTGATGTGCCTCAATGGGGGCATTGACTCACCTGACAGAAGCCCTGTTGACTGTAAGGAGGCCGGCCGGCTTTCCTTGGCAGTGGCCTTGAACTTTCGTCAAGTCGTAAGTCTTTCACATTTCTCACAAGGCTGCAAGGGATGTCTGCACCACCTCTGTGGTCACTAGTCCACATAGAGAAATTGACCTATGGGTCCCCGTAATCCTTTCGGCAGTCGGAATTCGCCTGCAACATGCCTCTGACCCCCGAGAGGCACGCACGAAGCTCACTGCTTCAAAATTTGACGGAGACCTGGGACTCCTCCTTGAAACATTGACAGGAATTTCCAGTTCCCTGCTGGCTACTGGAAAGGGGGGACCTCTGGGTCTCCCGACCTCACCTCGAGAAGCGTTCCATTTTGCCCTGCCAACTGCCTCGATGGAGACTCTGAAGGTCCTGTCCCTCGTAACTCGAAGGAGTCCTGACTCTCGTTGAACAAACAACGCATGGGCCTTATGAAGGGCCCATCCCCGCCGTTAAGTCCCCGAGAAACGAATGTACCCCAGGTCCCTGCCGCCGCGCCAAACTCGAGGAGCGAAAAAAAATTCCATTGAGACTTCCCCCATCCAAGCGAGAATGAGGCCCGATGTTTCCCCTGCAAGTTGCATGCAGGGGAGCAATTCCGTGACGCCCCCATGAAACATGTTCAGGAGCCTCGACCCTTGGCTTGATGGATGTCGAAGACCAGTCCACCGAAGAATATAAAAAAATACTGTCACAAGTACCCCGAGAGGGGGGGACCCTATGAGGTCACACCAGCATTCGCGACCCAAAACAGGAGCTCCATGGGCCCCATAATCTCAACTCTCGAGATTGAGGCCGCTTCACCCTGCATTGACTCCTGAGCCATTCCCCGTTCCCATCAAACACGACCTGAGGGCTTTTGAAAACTCCCATTTAGCCCCTCCATAAAAACCCCCCGGGGGGACATCTCAGGAGGATTTCCCCGAGAGATAACCAAAGGGGCCTGGAGTCTAGACGAATGTAACAAGTTCAGCAGAAGCAACTCGAGGGGACCGCATTTTCCGTTGTACCCGCAAAAATTGCCACGAGATGAGAGGTGATTTCTCTGGCTTAGCAGTCATGAAGTTTAGGGCACACATTTTTCCCAAAAGCCCCTCTAAGAGGAGGGCTCCTCTCAAGTCAAATTTGGTATTGGACGGCGTGGGGGACCCTGGAAATGTGATGGCTCAATTGGCGTATAAACAACGAGAAAGCCCTGACCTCGAAAAGGGAGGGGCACGGCACTTTCCTATTGCGAAGTGGGCTCTTGAATACAGTCTAGTCTTTTCATCCTAACAAGCTGAGAACGAGATGTTCCTGACACCCACCTGTGGCAGGTTCCCCTAGAGAAAGGCCCGAGGGTCCACGACTCCTTTCGACTGGAAAAATGCTCGTGTTTGCCTCTGGATCCCCAAACCTCGGAAAGATGCATCGCAGGGAAAGTCTCTGCTTCAAAATTGGGACGGAGGCACTGAATTCCTTCTTGAACCATTGGGGATCAGGGCAAATCCCCCACAGTATTATCCGGTGGCTACTGGAACAAAGGGGAGTCCCATGGGTATCTTCGATCTCCCCACCTCGTGAGAAAATAGCGTTCCTTTTTTTGCCCTGCCCAAACAAGGCCTCGAAGAGAGGGAACCTCCTGATGGTTGTTCCCTCGTAAAAACTCGAACAGGAGGTGTCCTGACTCCGTTTTTTGATAACCACTCACGAGGGGTTTAAGGGGGGCCCATTCCCCGCGCGTATGCTCGGAAAGAAATGTACCCCAAGTGTACCTGCCGTCGCAAACTCGAGGGAAAAGAATTAAAATAATAACATGAGGACCTTCCCCCTCCTAAGGCGAAGATGAAGGCCCGAGTTTCCCCAGCATCCTTGCATTGCAGGAAGCAAATTTTCCGTGGAAGCACCCTTCTGAAATATAACTTCGTCAGGGAGCCTCGAACTATGCTTGATGGGTGTCGAGACAGTGCGCATAAAACACTGGTCACACAAGTAGCGAGCGGACACGGACGGTCATCACCAAGCGTCTGCGGAAAGGGAAGTGTCTCCCTCGGGCCCCCAAAATTCAAAAAACTTTTCGCTGATAGATGGCCCTTGCTTGTCCACTTGCACTGACCCCAGGAAGCCATCACCAGTTTCCACCCGGTCAAATACAAGTACCTGAGGCGTTGGTCTCCCTTTTTAGTGCAAACTCGTGTGTAGTTCCACTGAGAAAAAAAAAACGGGCCAAAGGTTCTAGGTAGCGAGTAACCCAAGTTCAGCAGAGCAAAAACTCGGAGGGGACCGGCTCCGTGATACCCCAGGTAATTGCCTCGAGATGGGAGAAGCTGATTTCCCTGGGCTTAGGATTCCCAAAAGGGACGCTAGGGCACGCCTTTCCACATAAAGGGCCCCTTCAAAGTGTGGAAAGGCTTCTCTCAGCAATTATGGGTATTTGAGGGAGGGGGGACCCTTGAGAATTGTGCTGCCTCATTATGTGGGCATATACACCGAGGAAATGCCATGACTCGAACAAAGGAAGGCAGGCCTTTTCCTAGTCAAGTGACATTTTGAATACCAGTCTAGTCTTTCATTCTCAACAAGGGGTGATAAGGGATTGTCCTTTGGCTCCCCCCCCTCCCCCCCCAAAAAAAAAAAAAAACCCTTGTGGAGTCCCGAGAGAAAAAAGGCCCTAGGTCCCCGGACTCCTTTCGACGGGCAATAATGCCTCACATTGCGTCTCGACCCAAACCCCGCGATGCGCACGCAGAAGGCTCACTGTGCTTCAAAATTGGACGGAGCCCTGGACTCCTTTCTTTTTTTCTTGAAAACAATGGGGGACAAAGGAATACCCCAGTATCACTGTGTCTTACTGGTGAAAAATGGGGGGAACACCCTGGGTCTCCCGATCTTTTCACCTCGAAGAAAGCTTGTTCCTTTTGCCCTGCCAATCATCGAGGAGGAAGAGACCTCCTGTAGGTGTCCCTAGTAACTCGACAGGAGTCCTGACTTCGTTGAACAAAACACGTAGGGTGAAGGGCCATCTCCGCCGTAAGTCGAGAATGTACCCCAGGTCCCCGCCGCAACTCGAGAAAAACCATGAGACTTCCCCCTCCAAGCGAGATGAGGCCCGATTCCCCTGCACTGCATGCAGAGCAATTCCGTGAGCCCCCTGAAACATGTCAGGAGCCTCGACTTGCTTGATGGATGTCGAGACAGTCCGCAAAAACACTGTCACAAGTAGAGAGGGACCCTGAGGTCACACCAGCATCGCGAAGGAGCTCCATGGGCCCCAAATCAACTCGAGATGAGGCCCGCTTCCCCTGCATTGACTCCAGAGCCATCCCCCGTTCCCCATCAAACACGACCTGAGGCTTGACTCCCTTTAGGCAACTCCAGAGGTTCCCCGAGAACAACGGGCCAAGTCTAGAGGAGTACCAAGTTCAGCAGAGCAACTCGAGGACTGCTCCGTGTACCCCAAATTGCCTCGAGATGAGAGCTGATTCCCTGGCTTAGACTCAAGACGTAGGCCACCTTTCCACAAGCCCCTCAAGAGGAGGCTTCTCTCAGCAATAGGTATGAGGGAGGGACCCTGAGATTGCTGCCTCAATGGGCATATACACCGAGAAGCCCTGACTCGAAAGGAGGCCGGCTTTCCTTGCAGTGGCTTGAATACAGTCTAGTCTTTCATCTCACAAGCTGAAGGGATGTCTGCACCACCTGTGGAGTCCCTAGAGAAAGCCCTAGGTCCCCGACTCCTTTCGACGGAATGCTCACATGCCTCTGACACCTCGAGAGGCACGCAGAGCTCACTGCTTCAAAATTTGACGGAGCCTGACTCCTCTTGAACATTGACAGGAATCCCAGTATCCCTGTGGCTACTGGAAAGGGACCCTGGGTCTCCCGACTCACCTCGAGAAGCGTCCCTTTTGCCCTGCCAAGCCTCGAAGAGACTCCTGAGGTGTCCCTCGTAACTCGACAGGAGTCCTGACTTCGTTGAACAAACACGAGGGTTGAAGGGCCATCCCCGCCGTAAGTCGAGAATGTACCCCAGGTCCCCGCCGCAACTCGAGAAAAACCATGAGACTTCCCCCTCCAAGCGAGATGAGGCCCGATTCCCCTGCACTGCATGCAGAGCAATTCCGTGAGCCCCCTGAAACATGTCAGGAGCCTCGACTTGCTTGATGGATGTCGAGACAGTCCGCAAAAACACTGTCACAAGTAGAGAGGGACCCTGAGGTCACACCAGCATCGCGAAGGAGCTCCATGGGCCCCAAATCAACTCGAGATGAGGCCCGCTTCCCCTGCATTGACTCCAGAGCCATCCCCCGTTCCCCATCAAACACGACCTGAGGCTTGACTCCCTTTAGGCAACTCCAGAGGTTCCCCGAGAACAACGGGCCAAGTCTAGAGGAGTACCAAGTTCAGCAGAGCAACTCGAGGACTGCTCCGTGTACCCCAAATTGCCTCGAGATGAGAGCTGATTCCCTGGCTTAGACTCAAGACGTAGGCCACCTTTCCACAAGCCCCTCAAGAGGAGGCTTCTCTCAGCAATAGGTATGAGGGAGGGACCCTGAGATTGCTGCCTCAATGGGCATATACACCGAGAAGCCCTGACTCGAAAGGAGGCCGGCTTTCCTTGCAGTGGCTTGAATACAGTCTAGTCTTTCATCTCACAAGGTGAAGGGATGTCTGCACCACCTGTGGAGTCCCTAGAGAAAGCCCTAGGTCCCCGACTCCTTTCGACGGAATGCCTCACATGCCTCTGACACCTCGAGAGGCACGCAGAGCTCACTGCTTCAAAATTTGACGGAGCCTGACTCCTCTTGAACATTGACAGGAATCCCAGTATCCCTGTGGCTACTGGAAAGGGACCCTGGGTCTCCCGACTCACCTCGAGAAGCGTTCCTTTTGCCCTGCCAAGCCTCGAAGAGACTCCTGAGGTGTCCCTCGTAACTCGACAGGAGTCCTGACTTCGTTGAACAAACACGAGGGTTGAAGGGCCATCCCCGCCGTAAGTCGAGAATGTACCCCAGGTCCCCGCCGCAACTCGAGAAAAACCATGAGACTTCCCCCTCCAAGCGAGATGAGGCCCGATTCCCCTGCACTGCATGCAGAGCAATTCCGTGAGCCCCCTGAAACATGTCAGGAGCCTCGACTTGCTTGATGGATGTCGAGACAGTCCGCAAAAACACTGTCACAAGTAGAGAGGGACCCTGAGGTCACACCAGCATCGCGAAGGAGCTCCATGGGCCCCAAATCAACTCGAGATGAGGCCCGCTTCCCCTGCATTGACTCCAGAGCCATCCCCCGTTCCCCATCAAACACGACCTGAGGCTTGACTCCCTTTAGGCAACTCCAGAGGTTCCCCGAGAACAACGGGCCAAGTCTAGAGGAGTACCAAGTTCAGCAGAGCAACTCGAGGACTGCTCCGTGTACCCCAAATTGCCTCGAGATGAGAGCTGATTCCCTGGCTTAGACTCAAGACGTAGGCCACCTTTCCACAAGCCCCTCAAGAGGAGGCTTCTCTCAGCAATAGGTATGAGGGAGGGACCCTGAGATTGCTGCCTCAATGGGCATATACACCGAGAAGCCCTGACTCGAAAGGAGGCCGGCTTTCCTTGCAGTGGCTTGAATACAGTCTAGTCTTTCATCTCACAAGGTGAAGGGATGTCTGCACCACCTGTGGAGTCCCTAGAGAAAGCCCTAGGTCCCCGACTCCTTTCGACGGAATGCCTCACATGCCTCTGACACCTCGAGAGGCACGCAGAGCTCACTGCTTCAAAATTTGACGGAGCCTGACTCCTCTTGAACATTGACAGGAATCCCAGTATCCCTGTGGCTACTGGAAAGGGACCCTGGGTCTCCCGACTCACCTCGAGAAGCGTCCCTTTTGCCCTGCCAAGCCTCGAAGAGACTCCTGAGGTGTCCCTCGTAACTCGACAGGAGTCCTGACTTCGTTGAACAAACACGAGGGTTGAAGGGCCATCCCCGCCGTAAGTCGAGAATGTACCCCAGGTCCCCGCCGCAACTCGAGAAAAACCATGAGACTTCCCCCTCCAAGCGAGATGAGGCCCGATTCCCCTGCACTGCATGCAGAGCAATTCCGTGAGCCCCCTGAAACATGTCAGGAGCCTCGACTTGCTTGATGGATGTCGAGACAGTCCGCAAAAACACTGTCACAAGTAGAGAGGGACCCTGAGGTCACACCAGCATCGCGAAGGAGCTCCATGGGCCCCAAATCAACTCGAGATGAGGCCCGCTTCCCCTGCATTGACTCCAGAGCCATCCCCCGTTCCCCATCAAACACGACCTGAGGCTTGACTCCCTTTAGGCAACTCCAGAGGTTCCCCGAGAACAACGGGCCAAGTCTAGAGGAGTACCAAGTTCAGCAGAGCAACTCGAGGACTGCTCCGTGTACCCCAAATTGCCTCGAGATGAGAGCTGATTCCCTGGCTTAGACTCAAGACGTAGGCCACCTTTCCACAAGCCCCTCAAGAGGGCTTCTCTCAGCAATAGGTATGAGGGAGGGACCCTGAGATTGCTGCCTCAATGGGCATATACACCGAGAAGCCCTGACTCGAAAGGAGGCCGGCTTTCCTTGCAGTGGCTTGAATACAGTCTAGTCTTTCATCTCACAAGCTGAAGGGATGTCTGCACCACCTGTGGAGTCCCTAGAGAAAGCCCTAGGTCCCCGACTCCTTTCGACGGAATGCCTCACATGCCTCTGACACCTCGAGAGGCACGCAGAGCTCACTGCTTCAAAATTTGACGGAGCCTGACTCCTCTTGAACATTGACAGGAATCCCAGTATCCCTGTGGCTACTGGAAAGGGACCCTGGGTCTCCCGACTCACCTCGAGAAGCGTTCCTTTTGCCCTGCCAAGCCTCGAAGAGACTCCTGAGGTGTCCCTCGTAACTCGACAGGAGTCCTGACTTCGTTGAACCAACACGAGGGTTGAAGGGCCATCCCCGCCGTAAGTCGAGAATGTACCCCAGGTCCCCGCCGCAACTCGAGAAAAACCATGAGACTTCCCCCTCCAAGCGAGATGAGGCCCGATTCCCCTGCACTGCATGCAGAGCAATTCCGTGAGCCCCCTGAAACATGTCAGGAGCCTCGACTTGCTTGATGGATGTCGAGACAGTCCGCAAAAACACTGTCACAAGTAGAGAGGGACCCTGAGGTCACACCAGCATCGCGAAGGAGCTCCATGGGCCCCAAATCAACTCGAGATGAGGCCCGCTTCCCCTGCATTGACTCCAGAGCCATCCCCCGTTCCCCATCAAACACGACCTGAGGCTTGACTCCCTTTAGGCAACTCCAGAGGTTCCCCGAGAACAACGGGCCAAGTCTAGAGGAGTACCAAGTTCAGCAGAGCAACTCGAGGACTGCTCCGTGTACCCCAAATTGCCTCGAGATGAGAGCTGATTCCCTGGCTTAGACTCAAGACGTAGGCCACCTTTCCACAAAGCCCCTCAAGAGGAGGCTTCTCTCAGCAATAGGTATGAGGGAGGGACCCTGAGATTGCTGCCTCAATGGGCATATACACTCTGAAAGGCCCAGAAACTCGAAGAGGAGGCGGCTTTCCTTGATTGGCTTGCGAATACAGTCTAGGTCCTTTTCATCTCACAAGTGCGAAGAGGATGTCTGCACCACCTTGTGGAGTCCCCTAAGAGGAAAAGCCCTAGGTCACCATCGAATCCATGTCATTCGACTGTATAGGCAAATGCACTCGGAAGTCCAGTGCTCTCCGTACAACCTCGAGTATGTGTGCACGCGAGCGCATGCAACGTTGCTGTCTCCTAGCAGGGCAAAGAGATTGTGAACGTAGCCAGCCTCTGAACTCCCTCTTTGAACATTGACAGGAAATCCCAGTATCTCCTGTTCTGGACGTACTGGGGATCACAAGGGCACCCTGGGTTTTCTCCGACCTCCCCACGCTCGAGAAAGCGTTTCGCATTTTATTTGCCACGTGGCCATAAGCCTCAGAAGATTACTCCAGATGGTAGTCCCTGGTAAACTCGCTCACCTGTAGTACCCTGCCTTCGTTTGAAAAACCAACAAGTGATGGGTTGAGCGGGCACCATACCCGCCCGTTAAGATGCGAGAATGTAACCCAGGTCCCCCCACGCCGCAACTCCACCCTCCCGAGGAAGAATAAGGAGAAAAAATACCATGAGAAATAGCCTTTTATTATCTCCCCCCCCCCACCACTCCAACGCACCCCCGAGATGGAGGCCCTAATCTCCCCTGCACTGCATGCAGAAGCAATCTCACGTCGTGCCCCCCCTGAAGACATGTTCGGGAGTCTGGACTTGCTATGATGGATGTCGAGACAGTCCGCAACAAAAACACTGTGTAACAAGTAGAGAGGGACCATGAGGTCACACCAGACATCGCGAAGAAGGTGGGTGCAGCTCTCCATGGCCCCCAAATATCAACTCGAGATGAGGCCCGCTTACCCCCCTGCATTGACTCCAGAGCCATCCCCCCCCGTTCCCCATCAAACAAACGACCTGCAGGCTTGACTCCCTTTAGGCAACTCCAGAGGTTCCCCGAAACAACACGGGCCAAGTCTAGAGGAAGGTACCAAGTTCAGCAGAGCAACTCGAGGACCACTGCTCAGTGTTACCCCAAATTGCCTCGAGATGAGAGCTGATTCCCTGGCTTAGAGACTCATAAGACGTAGGCCACCTTTTATCACTAAGCCCCTCAAGAGGAGGATTACTCTCTCAGCAATAGGGTATGAGGGAGGGACCCATGAGATTGCTGCCTCAATGGGCATATACACCCGAGGAAAAAGCCCTGACTCTAAAGGAGGGGCCGGCTTTCCTTGCAGTGGCTTGAATACCAAGTCTAGTCTTTCATCTCAAAAGCTGAAGGGATGTCTGCACCACCTGTGGAGTCCCTAGAGGAAAGCCCTAGGCCTCCCCCCGACTCCTTTCGACGGAATGCCTCACATGCCCCCTCTGACCACCTCGAGAGGCACGCAGAGCTCACTGCTTCAAAAAATTTGACGGAGCCCCTGACTAGCCTCTTGAAACATTGACAGGAATCCCACCCAGTATCCCTGTGGCTAACTGGAAAAGGGGCGCCTGGGTCTCCCGACTCATCATCCCTCGAGCAAGACGTTCCTCTTTGCACCTGCCATGCCTCGAAGAGAGTTACTCCCTGAGGTGTCCCTCTCGGGTAACTCGACAGGAGTCCTGACTTCGTTGAACCAACACGAGGGTTGAAGGGCCATCCCCGCCGTAAGTCGAGAATGTACCCCAGGTCCCCGCCCAGCAACTCGAGAAAAAAACCATGAAGACTTCTACCCCCTCCAAGCGAGATGAGGCCCGATTCCCCCCTGCACTGCATGCAGAGCAATTCCGTGAGCCCTCCACTGAAACATGTCAGGAGCCTCGACTTGCTTGATGGATTGTCGAGACAGTCCGCAAAAAATTTAATCTGTCACAAGTAGAGAGGGACCCTGAGGTCACACCAGCATCGCGAAGGAGCTTCCATGGGCCCCAAATCAACTCGAGATGAGGCCGCCCCCCCTACGCTTCCCCTGCATTGAATCCAGAGCCATCCCCCGTTCCCCCATACAAACACGACCTGAGGCTTGACCTCCCTTTAGAGGCAACTCCAGAGGTTCCCGGAGAAACAACGGGCCCAAGTCTAGAGGATTTAACCAAGTTCAGCAGAGCAACTCGAGGACTGCTCCGTGTACCCCAAATTTGCCTCGAGATGAGAGCTGATTCCCTGGCTTAAGACCTCAAGACGTAGGCCAACCCTTTCCACAACCCCCTCAAGAGGAGGCTGTCTCACTCTCAGGCAATAGGTAATGAGGGAGGGACCCTGACGGATTGCTGCCTCAATGGATAGCATATACACCGGAGAAGCCCTGACTCGGAAAGATGCCCGGGAAACTTTTCCTTGCAGTGGCATTGAATACAGTCCTAGTCTTTCATCTCACAAGGTGAAGGGATGTCTGCAACTGCACCACCTGTGGAGACCCTAGAGAAAGTCTAGGTCCCCGACCTCCTTTTCGATACGGAATGCCTCACGTGCGCCTCTGACCAAAAACCCCTCGAGAGGCTAACGCAGCAGCTCACTGCTTCAAAATTTGACAGGAGCTCTGACTCCTCTTGAAACTATTGACAAGAATCCCAGTAATCCCCTGTGGCTAGACTTGAAAGGGGCCCTTGGGTCTCTCCCTCCCGACTCATCTCTGATGAAGGCGTTCCTATTGTCCCTGGCCAAGCCTCGAAGAAGACTGCCTGTAAGGTATGTCCCCCCTCGTAACCTTGAACCCAGGAACTCCTGTGACTTTTCACGTTGAACCAACAGCGAGGGTTGAAAGAGGGGTCCATCCCCGCCTCTAAGTCTAGAATATCAACCCTTGGCTCCCACCACGCCTTGTGGGTTGTGGGTGTGGGGTTGGCAACCTCCGAGAAAAAACAATTAAACATCCTCCTCCAAAAGCGAGAATGATGGCCCGATTCCGTCCTGCACCTGCATGCAGAGCAATATTTCCGTTGAGCTACCTCCCCCCTAAAACCTTTGTAAGGGAGCCTCGATCAACTTGCTTGATGGATGTCGAGAACAGTCCAGGCAAAAAAAAAACACTGATCACAAGTAGAGAGGGGACACTGAGGTCACACCAGCAGTTGCGAAGGAGCTCCATGGGCCCCAAAATGTGGGCAACTCGAGTTGAAGGCCCCCCTGATTTCCCCTGCATTGACTTCCATAAGACATCCCCCCGTTCCCCATCAAACACGACCTGAGGCCTTGACTCCCTTTAGGAGGGCAAAACTTGTCCAGTTATGTATTTTTTTTTTTCCCCCCATGAACAACGGTGCCAAGTCTAGAGGAAGTACCAAGTTCAGTGCTAGAGGTCGAAAACTTCGAGGACAGCTACCGTGTACCCCCCCCAAATTTGCCCACGAGGAAATGAGAACTGATTTCCCTGGCTTTTAGTACTTCAAGACGTAAGGCCCACCTTATCACAAGCCCAAGGCCCTCTACAAGAGGATGCTTCTCTTCTCTCCAAGCTTAATTGGTATGAGGGAGGAACCCCTTGAGATTACAGCCTCTCAATGGTCAATATACACCGAGAAGCCCTGACTCTAAAGTGATGCCTGGTTTCCTTTTTTATTTCCTTGGCTGTGGCTTGCAATACAGTCTAGTCTTTCAATCCTCACAAGGTTGAAAGGGTATGTTCTTGCAACCACCTGTGGAGTTCCCCTAGAGAAAGCCCTTAGAGGCCCCAGACTTTTTTCTCTCTTTCGAACGGAATGCCTCACGTTGTGCCTCAGACTTTCTCTAGAGGCACCGCAGTAGCATCATTGCTTCAAAATTTTGAGCGGGAGGCACATTTTGACTCCTCTTGACACCTTGCCAGGAAATACGCCAGTATCCCCTGTGGCTACTGACAAAGGAAAGGGGCCCCTAGTGTCTCCGCGACTTCAACACTCAAGAAGCGGTTCCCTTTTTGTATGTGTTGCCCCCTGCCTAAGCCTAGCGAAGAGACTCCTGAGGTGTTCCCTCGTTAACTCTCGACAGGAGTCCTTACTTTTCTTCGTTGAACCAACACGAGGGATGAAGGGCCATCCCCGCCGTAAGTCGAGAATGTACCTGCCCAGGTCCCCGCCGCAACTCGAGAAAAAAAAAAAAACATGAGACTTCTCTTATTCCCCCCCTCCAAGCGAGATGAGGCCCTCATTACCCCTGCACTGCATGCAGAGCAATTCCGTGAGAGCCCCTGAAACATTGTCACGAGCCATCGACTATGCTTGATGGCGATGTACGAGACAGTCCGCAAAAACACAACTGTGTCAACAAGTAGAGAGGTACCCTGAAGTCAAAAAAACACCAGCATCGCGAAGGAGCTCCATGGGCCCCAAATCAACTCGAGATGGAGGCCCGCTTCCCTTCTCCCTGCATTGACTCCAGAGGACATCCCCAGTTCCCCATCAAACACGACCTGAGGCTTGACCTCCCTTTAGCAACTCCAGGAGGTTCCCGGAGAAGCAACGGGCCAAGTCAGAGGAGTACCATAAGTTCATCAGAGCAATCTCAGGACTGCTCCGTGTACCCCCCCAAATTGCCTCGAGATAGAGAGCTGATTCCGCTGAGGACTTAGACTAGGCACAAGAACGGTATGCCACCTTTCCCACAAGCCCCTCTAAATGGGAGCTTCTTCTCTCAGCAATAGGGTATGAGGAGAGGGGACCCTGAGATTGGCTGCCATCAATGGGCATATACACAACCGAGAAAGCCCTGATACTCGAAAGGAGGCACGGCTTTTTTCCTATTCCTTGCAGGTGGCTTGAATACAGTCTAGTCTTTCATCTCACAAGGTGAAGGGATGTCTGCACCACCTGTGAGTCCCTAGAAGGGAAAGCCCTAGGTCCCCGACACTCCTTTCGACGGAATGCCGATCACATGCCTCTGACCCACTATCGAGAGGCACGCAGAGCTCACTGCTTCAAAATTTGACGGAGCCTGACTTCCTCTGAACATTGACAGGAATCCCCCAGTATCCCCTGTGGCTACTGGAAAGGGACCCTGGGTCCTCCCGACTCACCTCGAGAAGCGTTCCCCTTTTGCCCCTGCCAAGCCTCGAAGAGACTCCTGAGGATGTCCCTCGTAACTCGACAGGAGTCCTGACCTTTTATGTTGAACCCCAACACGAGGTTTGAAGGGCCATCCCCGCCGCCGTTAAGTCCTAGAATGACTACCCCAGTCCCCCGCCAGCAACTCGAGAAAAACCATGAACATTCCCCCTCCAAGCGTGGCGAGTGAGGCCCCGATTCCCCTACCCCTGCACTGCAAATGCAGAGGCAATTCCGTGAGCCCCCCTGAAAGACATGTCAGAGCCAACGACTTGCTTGATGGATGTCGAGACAGTCCGCAAAAACACTGTCACAAGTATGAGGAGGGACCCTGAGGTCACACCAGCATCGCGAAGAGCTCCCATAGGGCCCCAAATCAACTCGAGATGAGGCCCTCCTTTTTTCCTTTTTTCCCTGCATTGACTCCAGAGCCATCCCCCCCCCCTCCTTCCCCATCAAACACGACCTGAAGAAGCTTGTCTGCTTGACTTTCCTTAAGACAAACTCCCAGAGGTTTCCCCGAGAACTACCGGGCCAAGTCTATAGAGGAGTAACCAAGTTCACCAGCAAGATCAACCCCCCCCCCCCCCCCCCCGGAAACAAAGTGAAACCTGGGGGGCTCCCGTGGAACCCCAGTTTGCCTCGAGATTAGAGCTGAATTTCCCGTGGCTTAGACTTCAAGGACGTTAGGTCCACCTTTCCACAAAGCCCCTCCAGAGGAGGCTTCTCTCTTCTCTCAGCAATAGGTATGAGGGAGGGGACCCTGAGATTGCTGCCTCAATGGGGTCATATACACCGAGAAGCCCTGACTCGAAAGGAGGCCGGCTTTTCCCCTTGCAGTGGCTTGAATACAGTCTAGTCTTTCATCTCACAAGCTGAAGGGGAAAGCCCTAGGTCCCCGACTCCTTTCGACGGAATGCCTCACATGCCTCTGACAACCTCGAGAGGCACGCAGAGCTCACTGCTTGGCTTCAAAATTTTGACGGAGCTGACTCCTCTTGAACATTGACAGGAATCCCAGTATCCCTTGGCTACTGGAAAGGGACCTGGGTCTCCCGACTCACCTCGAGAAGCGTTCCTTTTGCCCTGCCAAGCCTCGAAGAGACTCCTGAGGTGTCCCTCGTAACTCGACAGGAGTCCTGACTTCGTTGAACCAACACGAGGGTTGAAGGGCCATCCCCGCCGTAAGTCGAGAATGTACCCCAGGTCCCCGCCGCAACTCGAGAAAAACCATGAGACTTCCCCCTCCAAGCGAGATGAGGCCCGATTCCCCCTGCACTGCATGCAGAGCAATTCCGTGAGCCCCCTGAAACATGTCAGGAGCCTCGACTTGCTTGATGGATGTCGAGACAGTCCGCAAAAACACACTGTCACAAGTAGAGAGGGACCCTGAGGTCACACCAGCATCGCGAAGGAGCCCATGGGCCCCAAATCAACTCGAGATGAGGCCCGCTTCCCCCCCCTGCATTGACTCCAGAGCCATCCCCCGTTCCCATCAAACACGACCTGAGGCTTGACTCCCTTTAGGCAACTCCAGAGGTTCCCCGAGAACAACGGGCCAAGTCTAGAGAGTACCAAGTTCAGCAGAGCAACTCGAGGACTGCTCCGTGTACCCCAAATTGCCTCGAGATGAGAGCTGATTCCCTGGCTTAGACTCAAGACGTAGGCCACCTTTCCACAAGCCCCTCAAGAGGAGGCTTCTCTCAGCAATAGGTATGAGGGAGGGACCCTGAGATTGCTGCCTCAATGGGCATATACACCGAGAAGCCCTGACTCGAAAGGAGGCCGGCTTTCCTTGCAGTGGCTTGAATACAGTCTAGTCTTTTCTCTCACAAGCTGAAGGGATGTCTGCACCACCTGTGGGTCCCTAGAGAAAGCCCTAGGTCCCCGACTCCTTTCGACGGAATGCCTCACATGCCTCTGACACCTCGAGAGGCACGCAGAGCTCACTGCTTCAAAATTTGACGGAGCCTGACTCCTCTTGAACATTGACAGGAATCCCAGTATCCCTGTGGCTACTGGAAAGGGACCCTGGGTCTCCCGACTCACCTCGAGAAGCGTTCCTTTTGCCCTGCCAAGCCTCGAAGAGACTCCTGAGGTGTCCCTCGTAACTCGACAGGAGTCCTGACTTCGTTGAACCAACACGAGGGTTGAAGGGCCATCCCGCCGTAAGTCGAGAATGTACCCCAGGTCCCCCGCCGCAACTCGAGAAAAACCATGAGACTTCCCCCTCCAAGCGAGATGAGGCCCGATTCCCCTGCACTGCATGCAGAGCAATTCCGTGAGCCCCCTCCCGTGAAACATGTCAGGAGCCTCGACTTGCTTGATGGATGTCGAGACAGTCCGCAAAAACACTGTCACAAGTAGAGAGGGACCCTGAGGTCACACCAGCATCGCGAAGGAGCTCCATGGGCCCCAAATCAACTCGAGATGAGGCCCCCCAGCTTCCCCTGCATTGACTCCAGAGCCATCCCCCGTTCCCCCCATCAAACACGACCTGAGGCTTGACTCCCTTTAGGCAACTCCAGAGGTTCCCCTTCCGAGAACAACGGGCCAAGTCTAGAGGAGTACCAAGTTCAGCAGAGCAACTCGAGGACTGCTCCGTGTACCCCAAATTGCCTCGAGATGAGAGCTGATTCCCTGGCTTAGACTCAAGACGTAGGCCACCTTTCCACAAGCCCCTCAAGAGGAGGCTTCTCTCAGCAATAGGTATGAGGGAGGGACCCTGAGATTGCTGCCTCAATGGGCATATACACCGAGAAGCCCTGACTCGAAAGTAGGCCGGCTTTCCTTGCAGTGGCTTGAATACAGTCTAGTCTTTCATCTCACAAGCTGAAGGGATGTCTGCACCACCTGTGGAGTCCCTAGAGAAAGCCCTAGGTCCCCGACTCCTTTCGACGGAATGCCTCACATGCCTCTGACACCTCGAGAGGCACGCAGAGCTCACTGCTTCAAAATTTGACGGAGCCTGACTCCTCTTGAACATTGACAGGAATCCCAGTATCCCTGTGGCTACTGGAAAGGGACCCTGGGTCTCCCGACTCACCTCGAGAAGCGTTCCTTTTGCCCTGCCAAGCCTCGAAGAGACTCCTGAGGTGTCCCTCGTAACTCGACAGGAGTCCTGACTTCGTTGAACCAACACGAGGGTTGAAGGGCCATCCCCGCCGTAAGTCGAGAATGTACCCCAGGTCCCCGCCGCAACTCGAGAAAAACCATGAGACTTCCCCCTCCAAGCGAGATGAGGCCCGATTCCCCTGCACTGCATGCAGAGCAATTCCGTGAGCCCCCTGAAACATGTCAGGAGCCTCGACTTGCTTGATGGATGTCGAGACAGTCCGCAAAAACACTGTCACAAGTAGAGAGGGACCCTGAGGTCACACCAGCATCGCGAAGGAGCTCCATGGGCCCCAAATCAACTCGAGATGAGGCCCGCTTCCCCTGCATTGACTCCAGAGCCATCCCCCGTTCCCCATCAAACACGACCTGAGGCTTGACTCCCTTTAGGCAACTCCAGAGGTTCCCCGAGAACAACGGGCCAAGTCTAGAGGAGTACCAAGTTCAGCAGAGCAACTCGAGGACTGCTCCGTGTACCCCAAATTGCCTCGAGATGAGAGCTGATTCCCTGGCTTAGACTCAAGACGTAGGCCACCTTTCCACAAGCCCCTCAAGAGGAGGCTTCTCTCAGCAATAGGTATGAGGGAGGGACCCTGAGATTGCTGCCTCAATGGGCATATACACCGAGAAGCCCTGACTCGAAAGGAGGCCGGCTTTCCTTGCAGTGGCTTGAATACAGTCTAGTCTTTCATCTCACAAGCTGAAGGGATGTCTGCACCACCTGTGGAGTCCCTAGAGAAAGCCCTAGGTCCCGACTCCTTTCGACGGAATGCCTCACATGTCTCTGACACCTCGAGAGGCACGCAGAGCTCACTGCTTCAAAATTTGACGGAGCCTGACTCCTCTTGAACATTGACAGGAATCCCAGTATCCCTGTGGCTACTGGAAAGGGACCCTGGGTCTCCCGACTCACCTCGAGAAGCGTTCCTTTTGCCCTGCCAAGCCTCGAAGAGACTCCTGAGGTGTCCCTCGTAACTCGACAGGAGTCCTGACTTCGTTGAACCAACACGAGGGTTGAAGGGCCATCCCCGCCGTAAGTCGAGAATGTACCCCAGGTCCTCGCCGCAACTCGAGAAAAACCATGAGACTTCCCCCTCCAAGCGAGATGAGGCCCGATTCCCCTGCACTGCATGCAGAGCAATTCCGTGAGCCCCCTGAAACATGTCAGGAGCCTCGACTTGCTTGATGGATGTCGAGACAGTCCGCAAAAACACTGTCACAAGTAGAGAGGGACCCTGAGGTCACACCAGCATCGCGAAGGAGCTCCATGGGCCCCAAATCAACTCGAGATGAGGCCCGCTTCCCCTGCATTGACTCCAGAGCCATCCCCCGTTCCCCATCAAACACGACCTGAGGCTTGACTCCCTTTAGGCAACTCCAGAGGTTCCCCGAGAACAACGGGCCAAGTCTAGAGGAGTACCAAGTTCAGCAGAGCAACTCGAGGACTGCTCCGTGTACCCCAAATTGCCTCGAGATGAGAGCTGATTCCCTGGCTTAGACTCAAGACGTAGGCCACCTTTCCACAAGCCCCTCAAGAGGAGGCTTCTCTCAGCAATAGGGTATGAGGGAGGGACCCTGAGATTGCTTGCCTCAATGGGCATATACACCGAGAAGCCCTGACTCGAAAGGAGGCCGGCTTTCCTTGCAGTGGCTTGAATACAGTCTAGTCTTTCATCTCACAAGCTGAAGGGATGTCTGCACCACCTGTGGAGTCCCTAGAGAAAGCCCTAGGTCCCCGACTCCTTTCGACGGAATGCCTCACATGCCTCTGACACCTCGAGAGGCACGCAGAGCTCACTGCTTCAAAATTTGACGGAGCCTGAACTCCTCTTGAACATTGACAGGAATCCCAGTATCCCTGTGGCTACTGGAAAGGGACCCTGGGTCTCCCGACTCACCTCGAGAAGCGTTCCTTTTGCCCTGCCAAGCCTCGAAGAGACTCCTGAGGTGTCCCTCGTAACTCGACAGGAGTCCTGACTTCGTTGAAACCAAACACGAGGGTTGAAGGGCCATCCCCGCCGTAAGTCGAGAATGTACCCCAGGTCCCCGCCGCAACTCGAGAAAAACCATGAGACTTCCCCCTCCAAGCGAGATGAGGCCCGATTCCCCTGCACTGCATGCAGAGCAATTCCGTGAGCCCCCTGAAACATGTCAGGAGCCTCGACTTGCTTGATGGATGTCGAGACAGTACGCAAAAACACTGTCACAAGTAGAGAGGGACCCTGAGGTCACACCAGCATCGCGAAGGAGCTCCATGGGCCCCAAATCAACTCGAGATGAGGCCCGCTTCCCCTGCATTGACTCCAGAGCCATCCCCCGTTCCCCATCAAACACGACCTGAGGCTTGACTCCCTTTAGGCAACTCCAGAGGTTCCCCGAGAACAACGGGCCAAGTCTAGAGGAGTACCAAGTTCAGCAGAGCAACTCGAGGACTGCTCCGTGTACCCCAAATTGCCTCGAGATGAGAGCTGATTCCCTGGCTTAGACTCAAGACGTAGGCCACCTTTCCACAAGCCCCTCAAGAGGAGGCTTCTCTCAGCAATAGGTATGAGGGGAGGGACCCTGAGATTGCTGCCTCAATGGGCATATACACCGAGAAGCCCTGACTCAAAAGGAGGCCGGCTTTCCTTGCAGTGGCTTGAATACAGTCTAGTCTTTCATCTCACAAGCTGAAGGGATGTCTGCACCACCTGTGGAGTCCCTAGAGAAAGCCCTAGGTCCCCGACTCCTTTCGACGGAATGCCTCACATGCCTCTGACACCTCGAGAGGCACGCAGAGCTCACTGCTTCAAAATTTGACGGAGCCTGACTCCTCTTGAACATTGACAGGAATCCCAGTATCCCTGTGGCTACTGGAAAGGGACCCTGGGTCTCCCGACTCACCTCGAGAAGCGTTCCTTTTGCCCTGCCAAGCCTCGAAGAGACTCCTGAGGTGTCCCTCGTAACTCGACAGGAGTCCTGACTTCGTTGAACCAACACGAGGGTTGAAGGGGTTGATGAATGGCCATCCCCGCCGTAAGTCGAGAATGTACCCCAGGTCCCCCCGCCGCAACTCGAGAAAAACCATGAGACTTCCCCCTCCAAGCGAGATGAGGCCCGATTCCCCTGCACTGCAGCAAGCAATTCCGTGAGCCCCCTGAAACATGTCAGGAGCCTCGACTTGCTTGATGGATGTCGAGACAGTCCGCAAAAACACTGTCACAAGTAGAGAGGGACCCTGAGGTCACACCAGCATCGCGAAGGAGCTCCATGGGCCCCAAATCAACTCGAGATGAGGCCCGCTTCCCCTGCATTGACTCCAGAGCCATCCCCCGTTCCCCATCAAACACGACCTGAGGCTTGACTCCCTTTAGGCAACTCCAGAGGTTCCCCGAGAACAACGGGCCAAGTCTAGAGGAGTACCAAGTTCAGCAGAGCAACTCGAGGACTGCTCCGTGTACCCCAAATTGCCTCGAGATGAGAGCTGATTCCCTGGCTTAGACTCAAGACGTAGGCCACCTTTCCACAAGCCCCTCAAGAGGAGGCTTCTCTCAGCAATAGGTATGAGGGAGGGACCCTGAGATTGCTGCCTCAATGGGCATATACACCGAGAAGCCCTGACTGAAAAGGAGGCCGGGTTTCCTTGCAGTGGCTTGAATACAGTCTAGTCTTTCATCTCACAAGCTGAAGGGATGTCTGCACCACCTGTGGAGTCCCTAGAGAAAGCCCTAGGTCCCCGACTCCTTTCGACGGAATGCCTCACATGCCTCTGACACCTCGAGAGGCACGCAGAGCTCACTGCTTCAAAATTTGACGGAGCCTGACTCCTCTTGAACATTGACAGGAATCCCAGTATCCCTGTGGCTACTGGAAAGGGACCCTGGGTCTCCCGACTCACCTCGAGAAGCGTTCCTTTTGCCCTGCCAAGCCTCGAAGAGACTCCTGAGGTGTCCCTCGTAACTCGACAGGAGTCCTGACTTCGTTGAACCAACACGAGGGTTGAAGGGCCATCCCCGCCGTAAGTCGAGAATGTACCCCAGGTCCCCGCCGCAACTCGAGAAAAACCATGAGACTTCCCCCTAGAAGCGAGATGAGGCCCGATTCCCTGCACTGCATGCAGAGCAATTCCGTGAGCCCCCTGAAACATGTCAGGAGCCTCGACTTGCTTGATGGGATGTCGAGACAGTCCGCAAAAACACTGTCACAAGTAGAGAGGGACCCTGAGGTCACACCAGCATCGCGAAGGAGCTCCATGGGCCCCAAAATCAACTCGAGATGAGGCCCGCTTCCCCTGCATTGACTCCAGAGCCATCCCCCGTTCCCCATCAAACACGACCTGAGGCTTGACTCCTTTAGGCAACTCCAGAGGTTCCCCGAGAACAACGGGCCAAGTCTAGAGGAGTACCAAGTTCAGCAGAGCAACTCGAGGACTGCTCCGTGTACCCCAAATTGCCTCGAGATGAGAGCTGACTCCCTGGCTTAGACTCAAGACGTAGGCCACCTTTCCACAAGCCCCTCAAGAGGAGGCTTCTCTCAGCAATAGTATGAGGGAGGGACCCTGAGATTGCTGCCTCAATGGGCATATACACCGAGAAACCCTGACTCGAAAGGAGGCCGGCTTTCCTTGCAGTGGCTTGAATACAGTCTAGTCTTTCATCTCACAAGCTGAAGGGATGTCTGCACCACCTGTGGAGTCCCTAGAGAAAGCCCTAGGTCCCCGACTCCTTTCGACGGAATGCCTCACATGCCTCTGACACCTCGAGAGAGCACGCAGAGCTCACTGCTTCAAAATTTGACGGAGCCTGACTCCTCTTGAACATTGACAGGAATCCCAGTATCCCTGTGGCTACTGGAAAGGGACCTGGGTCTCCCGACTCACCTCGAGAAGCGTTCCTTTTGCCCTGCCAAGCCTCGAAGAGACTCCTGAGGTGTCCCTCGTAACTCGACAGGAGTCCTGACTTCGTTGAACCAACACGAGGGTTGAAGGGCCATCCCCGCCGTAAGTCGAGAATGTACCCCAGGTCCCCGCCGCAACTCGAGAAAAACTATGAGACTTCCCCCTCCAAGCGAGATGAGGCCCGATTCCCCTGCACTGCATGCAGAGCAATTCCGTGAGCCCCCTGAAACATGTCAGGAGCCTCGACTTGCTTGATGGATGTCGAGACAGTCCGCAAAAAACACTGTCACAAGTAGAGAGGGACCCTGAGGTCACACCAGCATCGCGAAGGAGCTCCATGGGCCCCAAATCAACTCGAGATGAGGCCCGCTTCCCCTGCATTGACTCCAGAGCCATCCCCCGTTCCCCATCAAACACGACCTGAGGCTTGACTCCCTTTAGGCAACTCCAGAGGTTCCCCGAGAACAACGGCCAAGTCTAGAGGAGTACCAAGTTCAGCAGAGCAACTCGAGGGGTGCTGCTCCGTGTACCCCAAATTTGCCTCGAGATGAGAGCTGATTCCCTGGCTTAGACTCAAGACGTAGGCCACCTTTCCACAAGCCCCTCAAGAGGAGGGCTTCTCTCAGCAATAGGTATGAGGGAGGGACCCTGAGATTGCTGCCTCAATGGGCATATACACCGAGAAGCCCTGACTCGAAAGGAGGCCGGCTTTCCTTGCAGTGGCTTGAATACAGTCTAGTCTTTCATCTCACAAGCTGAAGGGATGTCTGCACCACCTGTGGAGTCCCTAGAGAAAGCCCTAGGTCCCCACTCCTTTCGACGGAATGCCTCACATGCCTCTGACACCTCGAGAGGCACGCAGAGCTCACTGCTTCAAAATTTGACGGAGCCTGACTCCTCTTGAACATTGACAGGAATCCCAGTATCCCTGTGGCTACTGGAAAGGGACCCTGGGTCTCCCGACTCACCTCGAGAAGCGTCCCTTTTGCACTGCCAAGCCTCGAAGAGACTCCTGAGGTGTCCCTCGTAACTCGACAGGAGTCCTGACTTCGTTAAACCAACACGAGGGTTGAAGGGCCATCCCCGCCGTAAGTCGAGAATGTACCCCAGGTCCCCGCCGCAACTCGAGAAAAACCATGAGACTTCCCCCTCCAAGCGAGATGAGGCCCGATTCCCCTGCACTGCATGCAGAGCAATTCCGTGAGCCCCCTGAAACATTGTCAGGAGCCTCGACTTGCTTGATGGATGTCGAGACAGTCCGCAAAAAAATGCACTGTCACAAGTAGTAGAGGGACCCTGAGGTCACACCAGCATCGCGAAGGAGCTCCATGGGCCCCAAATCAACTCGAGATGAGGCCCGCTTCCCCTGCTTTGACTCCAGAGCCATCCCCCGTTCCCCATCAAACACGACCTGAGGCTTGACTCCCTTTAGGCAACTCCAGAGGTTCCCCTCGAGAAACAACGGGCCAAGTCTAGAGGAGTACCAAGTTCAGCAGAGCAACTCGAGGACTGCTCCGTGTACCCCAAATTGCCTCGAGATGAGAGCTGATACTCCCTGGCTTAGACTCAAGACGTAGGCCACCTTTCCACAAGCCCCTCAAGAGGAGGCTTCTCTCAGCAATAGGTATGAGGGAGGGACCCTGAGATTGCTGCCTCAATGGGCATATACATCGAGAAGCCCTGACTCGAAAGGAGGCCGGCTTTCCTTGCAGTGGGCTTTGAATACAGTCTAGTCTTTCATCTCACAAGCTGAAGGGATGTCTGCACCACCTGTGGAGTCCCCTAGAGAAAGCCTAGGTCCCTACGACTCCTTTCGACGGAATGCCTCACATGCCTCTGACACCTCGAGAGGCACGCAGAGCTCACTGCTTCAAAATTTGACGGAGCCTGACTCCTCTTGAACATTGACAGGAATCCCAGTATCCCTGTGGCTACTGGAAAGGGACCCTGGGTCTCCCGACTCACCTCGAGAAGCGTTCCTTTTGCCCTGCCAAGCCTCGAAGAGACTCCTGAGGTGTCCCTCGTAACTCGACAGGAGTCCTGACTTCGTTGAACCAACACGAGGGTTGAAGGGCCATCCCCGCCGTAAGTCGAGAATGTACCCCAGGTCCCCGCCTCAACTCGAGAAAAACCATGAGACTTCCCCCTCCAAGCGAGATGAGCCCGATTCCCCTGCACTGCATGCAGAGCAATTCCGTGAGCCCCCTGAAACATGTCAGGAGCCTCGACTTGCTTGATGGATGTCGAGACAGTCCCGCAAAAAACACTGTCACAAGTAGAGGAGGGACCCTGAGGTCACACCAGCATCGCGAAGGAGCTCCATGGGCCCCAAATCAACTCGAGATGAGGTCCCGCTTCCCCTGCATTGACTCCAGAGCCATCCCCCGTTCCCCATCAAACACACCCTGAGGCTTGGGGGGACTCCCTTTAGGCAACTCCAGAGGTTCCCCGAGAACAACGGGCCAAGTCTAGAGGAGTACCAAGTTCAGCAGAGCAAACTCGAGGATGCTCCGTGTACCACCAAATTGCCTCGAGATGAGAGCTGACTCCCTGGCTTAGACTCCAAGACGTAGGCCACCTTTTCCAGCAAGCCCCACTCAAGAGGAGGCTTCTCTCAGCAATAGTATGAGGGAGGGACCCTGAGAGATGCTGCCTCAAATGGGCAATATACACCGAGAAGTCCCTGACTCGAAAGGAGGCCGGCTTTCCTTCAGTGGGCTTGAATACAGTCTAGTCTTACATCTCACAAGCTGAAGGGATGTTCTGGCACCTTTCCTTTGGCGTCCCTAGTAGAAAGCCCTAGGTCCCCGATCTCCTTTCGACGGAATGCCTCACATGCCTCTGACACCTCTGAGAGCGTCACGCAGAGCTCACTCTTCAAAATTTGACAGAGCCTGACTCCCTCTTGAACATTGACAGGATATCCCATTATCCCTGTGCTGACTTGGGAATGGGACCTCTGGGTCTCCCGACTCACCTCGAGAAGCGTTCCTTTTGCCCTTCCAAGCACCTCGAATAACTTCCTGAGGAGTCCCTCGTAACATCGACAGGAGTCCTGACTTCGTTGAACCAACACGAGGGTGTGAAGGGCCATCCCGGTCGCTCAGAGTTCGAGAGATGATGAGCCGGCCAGCCCCCCGCCGCAACTCGACTAAATACCCATTGAGACGTCCCCCTTCCAATCGAATTAGGGCCTCCGGTCCCCCAGTCACTGCATGCAGAGCAAATTCCCGTGAGCCCCCTGAAACATGACAGGAGCCTCGACTTTGCTTGATGGATGCCGAGACTAGTCCGCAAAAAACACTTTTCACAAGTACGTAGAGGGAACCCTCAGGACAAAACCACGCATCGCGAGGGAAGCGCCATGGGCCCCCAATCAACTCTAGATGGAGGCCCGCTTTCCCTGCATTTTACTACAAGCCATCCCCCCGGTTCCCCATCCAAACACGACCTGAGGCTTCTAATTCCTTTAGTGGCAACTCACAGATGTATCCCTGAGAACAAACGTTGCTCAAAGCTCTAGAGGAGTACCAAAGTATCAGCTCAGAGCAAACTCGAGGGACTGCTCCGGTTGTAAACCCCAAATTGCCTCGAGAAGATGAGAGGCTGACTTCCTGGCCTTAGAATCAAAGACGTAGGCCACCTTTCCAACAAGCCCCTCAAGCGGAGGACTTTAGTCGCAGCTCAATACGGTATGAGGGAAGGGATCCCTGCGTTAATTGCTGCCTCAATGGGCATATACACCGAGAAGCCCTGACTCGCAAAGTGAGCAGTTGTTTTCATTGCAGTGGCTTGAATACACGTCTAGTCTTTCATACTCACAAGGTGTAAGGGATGTCAGCACCCACCTGTGGAGTCCCTAGAGAAAGCCACTAGGTCCCCGACTCCTTCAGACGGAAAGTGCCAAACTCTACATGCCTCTGACACCTCGAGATAGGCACGCAGACACAGCTCACTGCTTCAAACAATTTGACGAAGAGCCTTGACTCCTCTTGAAACATTGACAGGAATCCCAGTATCCTCTGTGGCTACTTCTAGAAGATACGGGACCCTGGTATCTCCCGGGACTCACCTCGAGAAGCGTTCCGGTTTTGCCCTGCCAAGCCTAATCGAAGAGACTCCTGAGGGGTGTCCCTCGTAACTCGACAGATTAGTCCTGACTTCGTTGAACAAACACGAGGGTTGAAGGGCCATCATCCATCTCCGTAATAAAGTCGAGAATGTTACCCTCCAGGTCCCTCGCCGCAACTCGAGAAAAACCGATGAGACTTCCCCCCATCCAAGCGAGATGAGGCCCCGATTCCCCTGCACTGTGCATGCAGAGGCATCATTCCGTGAGCCCCCTGACTAACATGTCAGGAGCCTCGACTTGCTTGATGGTATGTCGAGACAAGTCCCGCAAAAAAACACTGTCACAAGTGAGGGGGGGGTAGGGACCCTGTGAGGGGTCACACCAGGCATCGCGAAAGGAGCTCCATGGGCCCCAAATCAACATCGAGATGAGGCCCGCTTCCCCTGCATTGACTCCAGAGGCCATCCCCCGTTCCCCATCAAACACGACCTGAGGCTTGACTCCCTTTAGGCAACTCCAGAGGTTCCCCGAGAACAACGGGCCAAGTTCTAGAGGAGTACCAAGTTCAGCAGAGCAACTCGTAAGGACTGCTCCAGTTAGTAAGAGAGGGTCAAAAGTAAGTACTACCCAAATTGCCTCGAGTACATGAGAGCTGATTCCCTGGCTTAGACTCAAGACGTAGGCCACCTTTCCACAAGCCCCTCAAGAGGAGGCTTCTCTCAGCAATTCCCGCAGCAATAGGTATGAGGGAGGACCCTGAGATTGCTGCCTCAATGGGCATATACACCGAGAAGCCCTGACTCGAAAGGAGGCCGGCTTCCTTGCAGTGGCTTGAATACAGTCTAGTCTTTTCATCTCACAAGCCTGAAGGATGTCTGCACCACCTGTGGAAGTCCCTAGAGAAAGCCCTAGGTCCCCCGACTCCTTTCGACGGAATGCCTCACATGCCTCTGACACTCTCGAGTGAGGCACGCAGAGCTCACTGCTTCAAAATTTGACGGAGCCTGACTCCTCTTGAACATTGACAGGAATCCCAGTATCCCTGTGGCTAATGGAAAGGGACCCCCCTGGGTCTCCCGACTCACCTCGAGAAGCGCGTCCCGTTTTGCCCTGCCAAGCCTCGAAGAGACTCCTGAGGTGTCCCCCTCGTTAAACTCGACAGGAGTCCTGACTTCGTTGAACCAACACGAGGGTTGAAGGGCCATCCCCTCGCCGTAAGTCGAGAATGTACCCCAGGTCCCCGCCGCAACTCGAGAAAAACCATGAGACTTCCCCCAAAAAATCCAAGCGAGATGAGGCCCCGATTCCCCTGCACTGCATGCAGAGCAATTCCGTGAGCCCCCTGAAACATGTCAGTAGCCTCGACTTGCTTGATGGATGTCGAGACAGTCCGCAAAAACACTGTCACAAGTAGAGAGGGACCCTGAGGTCACACCAGCATCGCGAAGGAGCTCCATGGGCCCCAAATCAACTCGAGATGAGGCCCGCTTCCCCTGCATTGACTCCAGAGCCATCCCCCGTTCCCCAATCAAACACGACCTGAGGCTTGACTCCCTTTAGGCAACTCCAGAGGTTCCCCCAGAGAACAACGGGCCAAGTCTAGAGGAGTCCAAGTTCAGCAGAGCAACTCGAGGACTGCTCCGTGTACCCCAAATTGCCTCGAGATGAGAGCTGATTCCCTGGCTTAGACTCAAGACGTAGGCCACCTTTCCACAAGCCCCTCAAGAGGAGGCTTCTCTCAGCAATAGTATGAGGGAGGGACCCTGAGATTGCTGCCATCAATGGGCATATACAACCGAGAAGCCCTGACTACGAAAGGAGGGGGGGGGGGCCGGGTTTACCTTGCAGTGGCTTGAATACAGTCTAGTCTTATCATCTCACAAGCTGAAGGGGATGTCTGCACCACCTGTGGGGATCCTGCTAGAGAAAGCCTATGTCCCCCCGGACTCCTTTCGACGGGGAAATGCCTCACATCAATCGCCTCTGAGCACCTCGAGAGCACGCAGAGCTCACTGCTTCAAAAATTGACGGAGCCTGACTCCTCTTGAACATTGACAGGAATCCCAGTATCCCTGTGTGCTACTGGAAAGGGAAGGGGCCCTGGGTCTCGCCCGACTGCACCTTCGAGAAGCGTTCCTTTCCTGCCAAGCCTCGAAGAGACTCCTGCAGGTGTCCCTCGTAACTCGAACAGGACACTCCTGACTTCGTTTGAACCTAACACGAGGGTTGAAGGGTCCATCCCCCCGAGCCGGTAAGTCGATAAATGGACCCCAGGTCCCCGCCGCAACATCGAGAAAAACCAGTGAGACTTCCCCCCCCAAGCGAGAGAAGACCCAGGCCCGATTTCCCCTGCACTGCATGCAGAGCAATTCCGTGATCAACCCTGATAACATGTCAGGAGCCACGACTTTGCTTGATGTATGGTCGAGACATGTTCCCGCAAAAACACAGTCACAAGTAGAGAGGTGAGCCCTGGAGGTCTACCACCCAGTCATTGTCGAGAAGGAGTCTCCAATGGGCGCCCAAAATCAAGCTCGAGAAGAAGGCGCAGCTTGCCCGCTGCATTGACTTGCCAGAGCCAACCTCCGTATTTCCCATCAAACACGAACCTGCACGTCTTGACTTCCCTTTAAGGCAACTCCAGAGGTTCCCGCTACGAAGGCCCCGAGAACTCACGGGCCAAGTTCTAAAGGAGAACCTTGTTTCAGGGCAGAACCAACTCGAGGACCTGGCTCCGAGTATCCGCACAAATTGCCTCGCGAAAGAAGCTGATTCCTGGCTTAGAATCAAGGATCTCAATAACGAGGCCACCTTCCACTAGCCCCCTCAAGAGCTGACTCCTCTCAGCAATAGGTTCTGGAGGGAGGATGACCCTGATATTGCGCTAAGCAACAATGGTCATATACACCGTGAGAAGCCCTGACTCGAAAGGAGGGCCGGTTGCCTTGCAGTGGCTCGAATAACAGTCTAAAGTCTTTCATCTCACAAGGGTGAAGGTCATCTGTCCTTCACCATCCTGAGGAGGCCCCTAGAGGAAAGCCCTAGGGTCCCCGACACCTTTCGACTGAGTGCCTCACATGGCCTCTGACACCTCGAGAGACACGCAGAGCTCACAGCTTCAAACTTTGACGGAGCCTGACTCCTCTTGAACATTGACATAATTCCCAGTACGCCTTCCCTGTGTCTACTGGAAAGGGACCCTGGTCTCTCCGACTGCACCTCGAGACGTTCCTTTTGCCCTGCCAAGCCAAGAAGAGACTCCTGAGGTGTCCCTCGTAACTCGACAGGAGTCCTGACTTCGTTGAACCAACACGAGGGTTGAAGGGCCATCCCCGCCGTAAGTCGAGAATGTACCCCAGGTCCCCGCCGCAACTCGAGAAAAACCATGAGACTTCCCCCTCCAAGCGAGATGAGGCCCGATTCCCCTGCACTGCATGCAGAGCAATTCCGTGAGCCCCCTGAAACATGTCAGGAGCCTCGACTTGCTTGATGGATGTCGAGACAGTCCGCAAAAACACTGTCACAAGTAGAGAGGGACCCTGAGGTCACACCAGCATCGCGAAGGAGCTCCATGGGCCCCAAATCAACTCGAGATGAGGCCCGCTTCCCCTGCATTGACTCCAGAGCCATCCCCCGTTCCCCATCAAACACGACCTGAGGCTTGACTCCCTTTAGGCAACTCCAGAGGTTCCCCGAGAACAACGGGCCAAGTCTAGAGGAGTACCAAGTTCAGCAGAGCAACTCGAGGACTGCTCCGTGTACCCCAAATTGCCTCGAGATGAGAGCTGATTCCCTGGCTTAGACTCAAGACGTAGGCCACCTTTCCACAAGCCCTCAAGAGGAGGCTTCTCTCAGCAATAGGTATGAGGGAGGGACCCTGAGATTGCTGCCTCAATGGGCATATACACCGAGAAGCCCTGACTCGAAAGGAGGCCGGCTTTCCTTGCAGTGGCTTGAATACAGTCTAGTCTTTCATCTCACAAGCTGAAGGGATGTCTGCACCACCTGTGGAGTCCCTAGAGAAAGCCCTAGGTCCCCGACTCCTTTCGACGGAATGCCTCACATGCCTCTGACACCTCGAGAGGCACGCAGAGCTCACTGCTTCAAAATTTGACGGAGCCTGACTCCTCTTGAACATTGACAGGAATCCCAGTATCCCTGTGGCTACTGGAAAGGGACCCTGGGTCTCCCGACTCACCTCGAGAAGCGTTCCTTTTGCCCTGCCAAGCCTCGAAGAGACTCCTGAGGTGTGTCCCCCGTAACTCGACAGGATCCTGACTTCGTTGAATCAACACGAGGGATGAAAGGGCCATCCCCGCCGTAAGTCGAGAAATGTACCCCATGTTCCCGCCGGCAACTCGAATAAACAATGAGACTTTCCCCCCCTCCAAGCGTGATGATGCCCGATCCCCGTTGCAACTGCATGGCAGAGCAAATTCCGGGAGCCCCTGAAACATTGTCAGGAGCCTCGACTTGCTTGATGTGTGCGAGACAGATCCCATAAACACAGTCCAACAAGTAGAGAGGACCCTGAGGTCACACCAGCATCCGCGAAGAGCTCCATGGGCCCCAATCAACTCGAAATGAGGCCTCGGCTTCCCTGCATGACTCCAGAGCCACCCCCCGTTCCCCATCAAACATCGACCTGAGCTTGACTTACCATTAGGCAAACTCCAGAAGATTCCTCCGAGAACAACGGGCCTAAGTATAGAGGAGTACACATGTTCAGCTGAGCATCTCGAGGACTGCTCCGTGTAACCCCCAAATTGGCCTCGAGATTGAAGCTTGACCCCCTGGATTAGACTCAAGACGTTTTTTATGCCACCTATTCCACAAGCCCCTCAAAGAGAGGCTCTCTCAGCAATAGGTATGAGGGAGGGACCCTGAGACTGCTGCCTCAAATGGGCCATATACACCGAGAAGCCCTGACTCGAAATGAGGCCGGCTTTCCTGTGCAGTGGCTTGAATACAGTCTAGTCTTTCATCTCACAAGCTGAAGGGGAATGTCTGCACCACCTCGTGGAGTCCCTATGAGAACCCCTAGGTCCCCGACTACCTTTCGACGGAATGCCTCACATGCCTCTGACACCATCGAGAGGCACGCAGAAGCTCACTGCTTCAAAATGTGACGGAGCCTGACTCCTCTTGAACATTGACAGTAATCCCAGTATCCCCTGTGTGCTACTGGAAAGGGACCCTGGTCTACCCGACTCACCTCGAGAAGCGTTCCTTTTGCCCTGCCAAGCCTCGAAGAGACTCCTGAGGTGTCCCTCGTAACACGACAGGAGTCCTGACTTCGTTGAACCAACACGAGGGTTGAAGGGCCATCCTCGCCGTAAGTCGAGAATGTACCCCAGTCCCCGCCGCAAACTCGAGAAAAACCATAGAGACTTCCCCTCCAAGCGAGATGAGAACCGATTCCCCTGCACTGCATGCAGAGCAATTCATTCCGTGAGCCCCCTGAAACATGTCAGGAGCCTCGACTTGCTCGATGTAGATTGTCGAGACAGTCCGCAAAAACACAGTCACAAGTAGAGAGGGACCCTGAGGTCCACACCAGCATTCGCGAAGGAGCTCCATGGGCCCCAAATCAACTCGATGATGAGGCCCGCTTCCCCCCTGCATTGACTCCAGAGGAGCCATCCCCCGTTCCCCATCAAACACGACCTGAGGCTTGACTCCCTTTAGGCAACTCCAGAGGTTCCCCGAGAACAACGGCAGTACAAGTCTAGAGTAGTACCAAGTTTTCAGCAGAGCAACTCGAGGATCTGCTCCGTAGTACCCCAAATTGCCTCGAGATGAGAGCTGATTCCCGTGGCTTAGACTCAAGACGTAGGGCCCACCTTTCACAAGCCCCTCAAGAGTGAGGCTTCTCTCAGCAATAGTTTATGAGGGAGGGACCCTGAGATTGCTGCCTCAATGGGCATATACACCGAGAAGCCCAGACTCGAAAGGAGGCCGGCTTTCCTTGCAGTGGCTTGAATACAGTCCTAGTCTTTCATCTCACAAGCGTGAAGGTGATGTCTGCCACCACCTGTGGAGTCCCTAGAGAAAGCCCTAGGTCCCCGACTCCTTTCGACGGAATGCCTCACATGCCTCTGACACCCCGAGAGGCACTCAGAGCTCACTGCTTCAAAATTTGGACGAGCCTGACTCCTCTTGAACATTGACAGGAATCCCAGTATCCCTGTGGCTACTGGAAAGGGACCCTGGGTCCTCCCGACTCACCTCGAGAAGCGTTCCTTTTGCCCTGCCAAGCCTCGAAGAGACTCCTGAGGTGTCCCTCCGTAAACTCGACAGGAGTCCTGACTTCGTTGACACCAACACGAAACGGTTGAAGGGCCATCCCACGCCGTAAGTCGGAGAATGTACCCCAGGTCCCCGCCGCAACTCGATAAAAACCATGAGACAATTCCCCCTCCAAGCGAGATGAGGCCCGATTCCCCTGCACTGCATGCAGAGCAATTCCGTGAGCCCCCTGAAACATTCAGGAGCCTCGACTTGCTTGATGGATGTCGAGACAGTCCGCAAAAACACTGTCACAAGTAGAGAGGGACCCTGAGGTCACACCAGCATCGCGAAGGAGCTCCATGGGCCCCAAATCAACTCGAGATGAGGCCCCTTCCCCTGCATTGACTCCAGAGCCATCCCCCGTTCCCCATCAAACACGACCTGAGGCTTGACTCCCTTTAGGCAACTCCAGAGTTCCCCGAGAACAACGGGCCAAGTCTAGAGGAGTACCAAGTTCAGCAGAGCAACTCGAGGACTGCTCCGTGTACCCCAAATTGCCTCGAGATGAGAGCTGATTCCCTGGCTTAGACTCAAGACGTAGGCCACCTTTCCACAAGCCCCTCAAGAGGAGGCTTCTCTCAGCAATAGGTATGAGGGAGGGACCCTGAGATTGCTGCCTCAATGGCATATACACCGAGAAGCCCTGACTCGAAAGGAGGCCGGGTTTCCTTGCAGTGGCTTGAATACAGTCTAGTCTTTCATCTCACAAGCTGAAGGGATGTCTGCACCACCTGTGGAGTCCCTAGAGAAAGCCCTAGTTCCCCCGACTCCTTTCGACGGAATGCCTCACATGCCTCTGACACCTCGAGAGGCACGCAGAGCTCACTGCTTCAAAATTTTTGACGGAGCCTGACTCCTCTTGAACATTGACAGGAATCCCAGTATCCCTGTGGCTACTGGAAAGGGGGCCCTGGGTTCTCCCGACTCACCTCGAGAAGCGTTCCTTTTGCCCTGCCAAGCCTCGAAGAGACTCCTGAGGTGTCCCTCGTAACTCGACAGGAGTTCCTGACTTCGTTGAACCAACACAGGGTTGAAGGGC
>JAJLRB010002089.1:0-20132 GCA_020976825.1 Odocoileus hemionus | reverse complement strand
TCTCGGTGTATATGCCCATTGAGGCAGCAATCTCAGGGTCCCTCCCTCATACCTATTGCTGAGAGAAGCCTCCTCTTGAGGGGCTTGTGGAAAGGGTCTACGTCTTGAGTCTAAGCCAGGGAATCAGCTCTCATCTCGAGGCAATTTGGGGTACACGGAGCAGTCCTCGAGTTGCTCTGCTGAACTTGGTACTCCTCTAGACTTGGCCCGTTGTTCTCGGGGGGGAACCTCTGGAGTTGCCTAAAGGGAGTCAAGCCTCAGGTCGTGTTTGATGGGGAACGGGGGATGGCTCTGGAGTCAATGCAGGGGAAGCGGGCCTCATCTCGAGTTGATTTGGGGCCCATGGAGCTCCTTCGCGATGCTGGTGTGACCTCAGGGTCCCTCTCTACTTGTGACAGTGTTTTTGCGGACTGTCTCGACATCCATCAAGCAAGTCGAGGCTCCTGACATGTTTCAGGGGGCTCACGGAATTGCTCTGCATGCAGTGCAGGGGAATCGGGCCTCATCTCGCTTGGAGGGGGAAGTCTCATGGTTTTTTTTTCGAGTTGCGGCGGGGACCTGGGGTACATTCTCGACTTACGGCGGGGGGGGATGGCCCTTCAACCCTCGTGTTTGTTCAACGAAGTCAGGACTCCTGTCGAGTTACGAGGGACACCTCAGGAGTCTCTTCGAGGCTTGGCAGGGCAAAAGGGACGCTTCTCGAGGTGAGTCGGGAGACCCAGGGTCCCTTTCCAGTAGCCACAGGGATACTGGGATTCCTGTCAATGTTCAAGAGGAGTCAGGCTCCGTCAAATTTTGAAGCAGTGAGCTCTGCGTGCCTCTCGAGGTGTCAGAGGCATGTGAGGCATTCCGTCGAAAGGAGTCGGGGGGACCTAGGGCTTTCTCTAGGGACTCCACAGGTGGTGCAGACATCCCTTCAGCTTGTGAGATGAAAGACTAGACTGTATTCAAGCCACTGCAAGGAAACCCGGCCTCCTTTCGAGTCAGGGCTTCTCGGTGTATATGCCCATTGAGGCAGCAATCTCAGGGTCCCTCCCTCATACCTATTGCTGAGAGAAGCCTCCTCTTGAGGGGCTTGTGGAAAGTGGCCTACGTCTTGAGTCTAAGCCAGGGAATCAGCTCTCATCTCGAGGCAATTTGGGGTACACGGAGCAGTCCTCGAGTTGCTCTGCTGAACTTGGTACTCCTCTAGACTTGGCCCGTTGTTCTCGGGGAACCTCTGGAGTTGCCTAAAGGGAGTCAAGCCTCAGGTCGTGTTTGATGGGGAACGGGGGATGGCTCTGGAGTCAATGCAGGGGAAGCGGGCCTCATCTCGAGTTGATTTGGGGCCCATGGAGCTCCTTCGCGATGCTGGTGTGACCTCAGGGTCCCTCTCTACTTGTGACAGTGTTTTTGCGGACTGTCTCGACATCCATCAAGCAAGTCGAGGCTCCTGACATGTTTCAGGGGGCTCACGGAATTGCTCTGCATGCAGTGCAGGGGGAATCGGGCCTCATCTCGCTTGGAGGGGGAAGTCTCATGGTTTTTCTCGAGTTGCGGCGGGGACCTGGGGTACATTCTCGACTTACGGCGGGGATGGCCCTTCAACCTCGTGTTTGTTCAACGAAGTCAGGACTCCTGTCGAGTTACGAGGGACACCTCAGGAGTCTCTTCGAGGCTTGGCAGGGCAAAAGGGAACGCTTCTCGAGGTGAGTCGGGAGACCCAGGGTCCCTTTCCAGTAGCCACAGGGATACTGGGATTCCTGTCAATGTTCAAGAGGAGTCAGGCTCCGTCAAATTTTGAAGCAGTGAGCTCTGCGTGCCTCTCGAGGTGTCAGAGGCATGTGAGGCATTCCGTCGAAAGGAGTCGGGGACCTAGGGCTTTCTCTAGGGACCCACAGGTGGTGCAGACATCCCTTCAGCTTGTGAGATGAAAGACTAGACTGTATTCAAGCCACTGCAAGGAAAGCCGGCCTCCTTTCGAGTCAGGGCTTCTCGGTGTATATGCCCATTGAGGCAGCAATCTCAGGGTCCCTCCCTCATACCTATTGCTGAGAGAAGCCTCCTCTTGAGGGGCTTGTGGAAAGGTGGCCTAACGTCTTGAGTCTAAGCCAGGGAATCAGCTCTCATCTCGAGGCAATTTGGGGTACACGGAGCAGTCCTCGAGTTGCTCTGCTGAACTTGGTACTCCTCTAGACTTGGCCCGTTGTTCTCGGGGAACCTCTGGAGTTGCCTAAAGGGAGTCAAGCCTCAGGTCGTGTTTGATGGGGAACGGGGGATGGCTCTGGAGTCAATGCAGGGGAAGCGGGCCTCATCTCGAGTTGATTTGGGGCCCATGGAGCTCCTTCGCGATGCTGGTGTGACCTCAGGGTCCCTCTCTACTTGTGACAGTGTTTTTTGCGGACTGTCTCGACATCCATCAAGCAAGTCGAGGCTCCTGACATGTTTCAGGGGGCTCACGGAATTGCTCTGCATGCAGTGCAGGGGAATCGGGCCTCATCTCGCTTGGAGGGGGAAGTCTCATGTCTTTGGTTTTTCGAGTTGCGGCGGGGGGGGACCTGGGGTACATTCTCGACGACTTACGGCGGGGGGATGGCCCTTCAACCCTCGTGTTTGTTCAACGAAGTCAGGGACTCCTGTCGAGTTACGAGGGACACCTCAGGAGTCTCTTCGAGGCTTGGCAGGGCAAAAGGGACGCTTCTCGAGGTGAGTCGGGGGAGACCCAGGGTCCCTTTCCAGTAGCCACAGGGATACTGGGATTCCTGTCAATGTTCAAGAGGAGTCAGGCTCCGTCAAATTTTGAAGCAGTGTGAGCTCTGCGTGCCTCTCGAGGTGTCAGAGGCATGTGAGGCATTCCGTCGAAAGGAGTCGGGGACCTAGGGCTTTCTCTAGGGGGACTCCACAGGTGGTGCAGACATCCCTTCACCTTGTGAGATGAAAGACTAGACTGTATTCAAGCCACTGCAAGGAAACCCGGCCTCCTTTCGAGTCAGGGCTTCTCGGTGTATATGCCCATTGAGGCAGCAATCTCAGGGTCCCTCCCTCATACCTATTGCTGAGAGAAGCCTCCTCTTGAGGGGCTTGTGGAAAGGTGGCCTACGTCTTGAGTCTAAGCCAGGGAATCAGCTCTCATCTCGAGGCAATTTGGGGTACACGGAGCAGTCCTCGAGTTGCTCTGCTGAACTTGGTACTCCTCTAGACTTGGCCCGTTGTTCTCGGGGAACCTCTGGAGTTGCCTAAAGGGAGTCAAGCCTCAGGTCGTGTTTGATGGGGAACGGGGGATGGCTCTGGAGTCAATGCAGGGGAAGCGGGCCTCATCTCGAGTTGATTTGGGGCCCATGGAGCTCCTTCGC
Source organism: Odocoileus hemionus (assembly GCA_020976825.1). Lineage (NCBI taxonomy): Eukaryota > Metazoa > Chordata > Mammalia > Artiodactyla > Cervidae > Odocoileus > Odocoileus hemionus. Next base: position 16,800 of record JAJLRB010002089.1, on the reverse strand, counting down.
GATGCTGCTGGTGTGACCTCAGGGTCCCTCTCTACTTGTGACAGTGTTTTTGCGGACTGTCTCGACATCTCGACATCCATCAAGCAAGTCGAGGCTCCTGACATGTTTTCAGGGGGCTCACGGAATTGCTCTGCATGCAGTGCAGGGGAATCGGGCCTCATCTCGCTCGCTGGAGGAAGTCTCATGGTTTTTCTCGAGTTGCGGCGGGGACCTGGGGTACATTCTCGACTTACGGCGGGGGATGGCCCTTCAACCCTCGTGTTTGTTCAACGAAGTCAGGACTCCTGTCGAGTTACGAGGGACACCTCAGGAGTCTCTTCGAGGCTTGGCAGGGCAAAAGGGAACGCTTCTCGAGGTGAGTCGGGAGACCCAGGGTCCCTTTCCAGTAGCCACAGGGATACTGGGATTCCTGTCAATGTTCAAGAGGAGTCAGGCTCCGTCAAATTTTGAAGCAGTGAGCTCTGCGTGCCTCTCGAGGTGTCAGAGGCATGTGAGGCATTCCGTCGAAAGGAGTCGGGGGACCTAGGGCTTTCTCTAGGGACTCCACAGGTGGTGCAGACATCCCTTCACCTTGTGAGATGAAAGACTAGACTGTATTCAAGCCACTGCAAGGAAACCCGGCCTCCTTTCGAGTCAGGGCTTCTCGGGGCTTCTCGGTGTATATGCCCATTGAGGCAGCAATCTCAGGGTCCCTCCCTCATACCTATTGCTGAGAGAAGCCTCCTCTTGAGGGGCTTGTGGAAAGGTGGCCTACGTCTTGAGTCTAAGCCAGGGAATCAGCTCTCATCTCGAGGCAATTTGGGGTACACGGAGCAGTCGTCGAGTTGCTCTGCTGAACTTGGTACTCCTCTAGACTTGGCCCGTTGTTCTCTCGGGGAACCTCTGGAGTTGCCTAAAGGGAGTCAAGCCTCAGGTCGTGTTTGATGGGGAACGGGGGATGGGGGGATCTGGAGTCAATGCAGGGGAAGCGGGCCTCATCTCGAGTTGATTTGGGGCCCATGGAGCTCCTTCGCGATGCTGGTGTGACCTCAGGGTCCCTCTCTACTTGTGACAGTGTTTTTTTTTGCGGACTGTCTCGACATCCATCAAGCAAGTCGAGGCTCCTGACATGTTTCAGGGGGCTCACGGAATTGCTCTGCATGCAGTGCAGGGGAGTCGGGGCCTCATCATCGCTTGGAGGGGGAAGTCTCATGGTTTTTTCGAGTTGCGGCGGGGGGACCTGGGGTACATTCTCGACTTACGGCGGGGATGGCCCTTCAACCCTCGTGTTTGTTCAACGAAGTCAGGACTCCTGTCGAGTTACGAGGGGGACCTCAGGAGTCTCTTCGAGGCTTGGCAGGGCAAAAGGGACGCTTCTCGAGGTGAGTCGGGAGACCCAGGGTCCCTTTCCAGTAGCCACAGGGATACTGGGATTCCTGGGATCCTGTCAATGTTCAAGAGGAGTCAGGCTCCGTCAAATTTTGAAGCAGTGAGCTCTGCGTGCCTCTCGAGGTGTCAGAGGCATGTGAGGCATTCCGTCGAAAGGAGTCGGGGGGGACCTAGGGCTTTCTCTAGGGACTCCACAGGTGGTGCAGACATCCCTTCACCTTGTGAGATGAAAGACTAGACTGTATTCAAGCCACTGCAAGGAAACCCGGCCTCCTTTCGAGTCAGGGCTTCTCGGTGTATATGCCCATTGAGGCAGCAATCTCAGGGTCCCTCCCTCATACCTATTGCTGAGAGAAGCCTCCTCTTGAGGGGGGCTTGTGGAAAGGTGGCCTACGTCTTGAGTCTAAGCCAGGGAATCAGCTCTCATCTCGAGGCAATTTGGGGTACACGGAGCAGTCCTCGAGTTGCTCTGCTGAACTTGGTACTCCTCTAGACTTGGCCCGTTGTTCTCGGGGAACCTCTGGAGTTGCCTAAAGGGAGTCAAGCCTCAGGTCGTGTTTGATGGGGAACGGGGGATGGCTCTGGAGTCAATGCAGGGGAAGCGGGCCTCATCTCGAGTTGATTTGGGGCCCATGGAGCTCCTTCGCGATGCTGGTGTGACCTCAGGGTCCCTCTCTACTTGTGACAGTGTTTTTTTTTGCGGACTGTCTCGACATCCATCAAGCAAGTCGAGGCTCCTGACATGTTTCAGGGGGCTCACGGAATTGCTCTGCATGCAGTGCAGGGGAAATCGGGGGCCTCATCTCGCTTGGAGGGGAAGTCTCATGGTTTTTCTCGAGTTGCGGCGGGGACCTGGGGTACATTCTCGACTTACGGCGGGGATGGCCCTTCAACCCTCGTGTTTGTTCAACGAAGTCAGGACTCCTGTCGAGTTACGAGGGACACCTCAGGAGTCTCTTCGAGGCTTGGCAGGGCAAAAGGGACGCTTCTCGAGGTGAGTCGGGAGACCCAGGGTCCCTTTCCAGTAGCCACAGGGATACTGGGATTCCTGTCAATGTTCAAGAGGAGTCAGGCTCCGTCAAATTTTGAAGCAGTGAGCTCTGCGTGCCTCTCGAGGTGTCAGAGGCATGTGAGGCATTCCGTCGAAAGGAGTCGGGGACCTAGGGCTTTCTCTAGGGACTCCACAGGTGGTGCAGACATCCCTTCACCTTGTGAGATGAAAGACTAGACTGTATTCAAGCCACTGCAAGGAAACCGGCCTCCTTTTCGAGTCAGGGCTTCTCGGTGTATATGCCCATTGAGGCAGCAATCTCAGGGTCCCTCCCTCATACCTATTGCTGAGAGAAGCCTCCTCTTGAGGGGCTTGTGGAAAGGTGGCCTACGTCTTGAGTCTAAGCCAGGGAATCAGCTCTCATCTCGAGGCAATTTGGGGTACACGGAGCAGTCCTCGAGTTGCTCTGCTGAACTTGGTACTCTCTCTAGACTTGGCCCGTTGTTCTCGGGGAACCTCTGGAGTTGCCTAAAGGGAGTCAAGCCTCAGGTCGTGTTTGATGGGGAACGGGGGATGGCTCTGGAGTCAATGCAGGGGAAGCGGGCCTCATCTCGAGTTGATTTGGGGCCCATGGAGCTCCTTCGCGATGCTGGTGTGACCTCAGGGTCCCTCTCTACTTGTGACAGTGTTTTTGCGGACTGTCTCGACATCCATCAAGCAAGTCGAGGCTCCTGACATGTTTCAGGGGGCTCACGGAATTGCTCTGCATGCAGTGCAGGGGAATCGGGCCTCATCTCGCTTCTAGGGGGAAGTCTCATGGTTTTTCTCGAGTTGCGGCGGGGACCTGGGGTACATTCTCGACTTACGGCGGGGATGGCCCTTCAACCCTCGTGTTTGTTCAACGAAGTCAGGACTCCTGTCGAGTTACGAGGGACACCTCAGGAGTCTCTTCGAGGCTTGGCAGGGCAAAAGGGACGCTTCTCTCTGAGGTGAGTCGGGAGACCCAGGGTCCCTTTCCAGTAGCCACAGGGATACTGGGATTCCTGTCAATGTTCAAGAGGAGTCAGGCTCCGTCAAATTTTGAAGCAGTGAGCTCTGCGTGCCTCTCGAGGTGTCAGAGGCATGTGAGGCATTCCGTCGAAAGGAGTCGGGGGGACCTAGGGCTTTCTCTAGGGACTCCACAGGTGGTGCAGACATCAGACATCCCTTCAGCTTGTGAGATGAAAGACTAGACTGTATTCAAGCCACTGCAAGGAAAAAACCGGGCCTCCTTTCGAGTCTTCTCTCGGTGTATATGCCCATTGAGGCAGCAATCTCAGGGTCCCTCCCCCTCATACCTATTGCTGAGAGAAGCCTCCTCTTGAGGGGCTTGTGGAAAGGTGGCCTACGTCTTGAGTCTAAGCCAGGGAATCAGCTCTCATCTCGAGGCAATTTGGGGTACACGGAGCAGTCCTCGAGTTGCTCTGCTGAACTTGGTACTCCTCTAGACTTGGCCCGTTGTTCTCGGGGAACCTCTGGAGTTGCCTAAAGGGAGTCAAGCCTCAGGTCGTGTTTGATGGGGAACGGGGGATGGCTCTGGAGTCAATGCAGGGGAAGCGGGCCTCATCTCGAGTTGATTTGGGGCCCATGGAGCTCCTTCGCGATGCTGGTGTGACCTCAGGGTCCCTCTCTACTTGTGACAGTGTTTTTGCGGACTGTCTCGACATCCATCAAGCAAGTCGAGGCTCTGACATGTTTCAGGGGGCTCACGGAATTGCTCTGCATGCAGTGCAGGGGAATCGGGCCTCATCTCGCTTGGAGGGGGAAGTCTCATGGTTTTTTCTCGAGTTGCGGCGGGGACCTGGGGTACATTCTCGACTTACGGCGGGGGGATGGCCCTTCAACCCTCGTGTTTGTTCAACGAAGTCAGGACTCCTGTCGAGTTACGAGGGACACCTCAGGAGTCTCTTCTTCGAGGCTTGGCAGGGCAGGGCAAAAGGGACGCTTCTCGAGGTGAGTCGGGAGACCCAGGGTCCCTTTCCAGTAGCCACAGGGATACTGGGATTCCTGTCAATGTTCAAGAGGAGTCAGGCTCCGTCAAATTTTGAAGGTCGGGGACCTAGGGCTTTCTCTAGGGACTCCACAGGTGGTGCAGACATCCCTTCACCTTGTGAGATGAAAGACTAGACTGTATTCAAGCCACTGCAAGGAAACCCGGCCTCCTTTCGAGTCAGGGCTTCTCGGTGTATATGCCCATTGAGGCAGCAATCTCAGGGTCCCTCCCTCATACCTATTGCTGAGAGAAGAAGCCTCCTCTTGAGGGGCTTGTGGAAAGGTGGCCTACGTCTTGAGTCTAAGCCAGGGAATCAGCTCTCATCTCGAGGCAATTTGGGGTACACACGGAGCAGTCCTCGAGTTGCTCTGCTGAACTTGGTACTCCTCTAGACTTGGCCCGTTGTTCTCGGGGAACCTCTGGAGTTGCCTAAAGGGAGTCAAGCCTCAGGTCGTGTTTGATGGGGAACGGGGGGGCTGGCTCTGGAGTCAATGCAGGGGAAGCGGGCCTCATCTCGAGTTGATTTGGGGCCCATGGAGCTCCTTCCTTCGCGATGCTGGTGTGACCTCAGGGTCCCTCTCTCTCTACTGTGACAGTGTTTTTGCGGACTGTCTCGACATCCATCAAGCAAGTCGAGGCTCCTGACATGTTTCAGGGGGCTCACGGAATTGCTCTGCATGCAGTGCAGGGGAATCGGGCCTCATCTCGCTTGGAGGGGGAAGTCTCATGGTTTTTTTTCTCGAGTTGCGGCGGGGGGACCTGGGGTACATTCTCGACTTACGGCGGGGATGGCCCTTCAACCCTCGTGTTTGTTCAACGAAGTCAGGACTCCTGTCGAGTTTACGAGGGACACCTCAGGAGTCTCTTCGAGGCTTGCTTGGAGGGCAAAAGGGACGCTTCTCGAGGTGAGTCGGGAGACCCAGGGTCCCTTTTCCAGTAGCCACAGGGATACTGGGATTCCTGTCAATGTTCAAGAGGAGTCAGGCTCCGTCAAATTTTGAAGCAGTGAGCTCTGCGTGCCTCTCTCGAGGTGTCAGAGGCATGTGAGGCATTCCGTCGAAAGGAGTCGGGGACCTAGGGCTTTCTCTAGGGACTCCACAGGTGGTGCAGACATCCCTTCACCTTGTGAGATGAAAGACTAGACTGTATTCAAGCCACTGCAAGGAAACCCGGCCTCCTTTTCGAGTCAGGGCTTCTCGGTGTATATGCCCATTGAGGCAGCAATCTCAGGGTCCCTCCCTCATACCTATATTGCTGAGAGAAGCCTCCTCTTGAGGGGCTTGTGGAAAGGTGGCCTACGTCTTGAGTCTAAGCCAGGGAATCAGCTCTCATCTCGAGGCAATTTGGGGTACACGGAGCAGTCCTCGAGTTGCTCTGCTGAACTTGGTACTCCTCTAGACTTGGCCCGTTGTTCTCGGGGAAACCTCTGGAGTTGCCTAAAGGGAGTCAAGCCTCAGGTCGTGTTTGATGGGGAACGGGGGATGGCTCTGGAGTCAATGCAGGGGAAGCGGGCCTCATCTCGAGTTGATTTGGGGCCCATGGAGCTCCTTCGGCATGCTGGTGTGACCTCAGGGTCCCTCTCTACTTGTGACAGTGTTTTTGCGGACTGTCTCGACATCCATCAAGCAAGTCGAGGCTCCTGACATGTTTCAGGGGGCTCACGGAATTGCTCTGCATGCAGTGCAGGGGAATCGGGCCTCATCTCGCTTGGAGGGGGAAGTCTCATGGTTTTTCTCGAGTTGCGGCGGGGGGACCTGGGGTACATTCTCGACTTACGGCGGGGATGGCCCTTCAACCCTCGTGTTTGTTCAACGAAGTCAGGACTCCTGTCGAGTTACGAGGGACACCTCAGGAGTCTCTTCGAGGCTTGGAGGGCAAAAGGGACGCTTCTCGAGGTGAGTCGGGAGAGACCCAGGGTCCCTTTCCAGTAGCCACAGGGATACTGGGATTCCTGTCAATGTTCAAGAGGAGTCAGGCTCCGTCAAATTTTGAAGCAGTGAGCTCTGCGTGCCTCTCGAGGTGTCAGAGGCATGTGAGGCATTCCGTCGAAAGGAGTCGGGGACCTAGGGCTTTCTCTAGGGACTCCACAGGTGGTGCAGACATCCCTCACTTGTGAGATGAAAGACTAGACTGTATTCAAGCCACTGCAAGGAAACCGGGCCTCCTTTCGAGTCAGGGCTTCTCGGTGTATATGCCCATTGAGGCAGCAATCTCAGGGTCCTCCCTCATACCTATATGCTGAGAGAAGCCTCCTCTTGAGGGGCTTGTGGAAAGGTGGCCTACGTCTTGAGTCTAAGCCAGGGAATCAGCTCTCATCTCGAGGCAATTTGGGGTACACGGAGCAGTCCTCGAGTTGCTCTGCTGAACTTGGTACTCCTCTAGACTTGGCCCGTTGTTCTCGGGGAAACCTCTGGAGTTGCCTAAAGGGAGTCAAGCCTCAGGTCGTGTTTGATGGGGAACGGGGGATGGCTCTGGAGTCAATGCAGGGGAAGCGGGCCTCATCTCGAGTTGATTTGGGGCCCATGGAGCTCCTTCGCGATGCTGGTGTGACCTCAGGGTCCCTCTCTACTTGTGACAGTGTTTTTGCGGACTGTCTCGACATCATCCATCAAGCAAGTCGAGGCTCCTGACATGTTTCAGGGGGCTCACGGAATTGCTCTGCATGCAGTGCAGGGGAATCGGGCCTCATCTCGCTTGGAGGGGGAAGTCTCATGGTTTTTCTCGAGTTGGCGGGGGACCTGGGGTACATTCTCGACTTACGGCGGGGATGGCCCTTCAACCCTCGTGTTTGTTCAACGAAGTCAGGACTCCTGTCGAGTTACGAGGGACACCTCAGGAGTCTCTTCGAGGCTTGGCAGGGCAAAAGGGACGCTTCTCGAGGTGAGTCGGGGAGACCCAGGGTCCCTTTCCAGTAGCCACAGGGATACTGGGATTCCTGTCAATGTTCAAGAGGAGTCAGGCTCCGTCAAATTTTGAAGCAGTGAGCTCTGCGTGCCTCTCGAGGTGTCAGAGGCATGTGAGGCATTCCGTCGAAAGGAGTCGGGGACCTAGGGCTTTCTCTAGGGACTCCACAGGTGGTGCAGACATCCCTTCACCTTGTGAGATGAAAGACTAGACTGTATTCAAGCCACTGCAAGGAAACCGGGCCTCCTTTCGAGTCAGGGCTTCTCGTGTATATGCCCATTGAGGGCAGCAATCTCAGGGTCCCTCCCTCATACCTATTGCTGAGAGAAGCCTCCTCTTGAGGGGCTTGTGGAAAGGTGGCCTACGTCTTGAGTCTAAGCCAGGGAATCAGCTCTCATCTCGAGGCAATTTGGGGTACACGGAGCAGTCCTCGAGTTGCTCTGCTGAACTTGGTACTCCTCTAGACTTGGCCCGTTGTTCTCGGGGAACCTCTGGAGTTGCCTAAAGGGAGTCAAGCCTCAGGTCGTGTTTGATGGGGAACGGGGGATGGCTCTGGAGTCAATGCAGGGGAAGCGGGCCTCATCTCGAGTTGATTTGGGGGCCCATGGAGCTCCTTCGCGATGCTGGTGTGACCTCAGGGTCCCTCTCTACTTGTGACAGTGTTTTTGCGGACTGTCTCGACATCCATCAAGCAAGTCGAGGCTCCTGACATGTTTCAGGGGGCTCACGGAATTGCTCTGCATGCAGTGCAGGGGAATCGGGCCTCATCTCGCTTGGAGGGGGAAGTCTCATGGTTTTTCTCGAGTTGCGGCGGGGGGACTGGGGTACATTCTCGACTTACGGCGGGGATGGCCCTTCAACCCTCGTGTTTGTTCAACGAAGTCAGGACTCCTGTCGAGTTACGAGGGACACCTCAGGAGTCTCTTCGAGGCTTGGCAGGGCAAAAGGGACGCTTCTCGAGGTGAGTCGGGAGACCCAGGGTCCCTTTCCAGTAGCCACAGGGATACTGGGATTCCTGTCAATGTTCAAGAGGAGTCAGGCTCCGTCAAATTTTGAAGCAGTGAGCGCTGCGTGCCTCTCGAGGTGTCAGAGGCATGTGAGGCATTCCGTCGAAAGGAGTCGGGGACCTAGGGCTTTCTCTAGGGACTCCACAGGTGGTGCAGACATCCCTTCACCTTGTGAGATGAAAGACTAGACTGTATTCAAGCCACTGCAAGGAAAGCCGGCCTCCTTTCGAGTCAGGGCTTCTCGGTGTATATGCCCATTGAGGCAGCAATCTCAGGGTCCCTCCCTCATACCTATTGCTGAGAGAAGCCTCCTCTTGAGGGGCTTGTGGAAAGGTGGCCTACGTCTTGAGTCTAAGCCAGGGAATCAGCTCTCATCTCGAGGCAATTTGGGGTACACGGAGCAGTCCTCGAGTTGCTCTGCTGAACTTGGTACTCCTCTAGACTTGGCCCGTTGTTCTCGGGGAACCCTCTGGAGTTGCCTAAAGGGAGTCAAGCCTCAGGTCGTGTTTGATGGGGAACGGGGGATGGCTCTGGAGTCAATGCAGGGGAAGCGGGCCTCATCTCGAGTTGATTTGGGGCCCATGGAGCTCCTTCGCGATGCTGGTGTGACCTCAGGGTCCCTCTCTACTTGTGACAGTGTGTTTTTGCGGACTGTCTCGACATCCATCAAGCAAGTCGAGGCTCCTGACATGTTTCAGGGGGCTCACGGAATTGCTCTGCATGCAGTGCAGGGGAATCGGGCCTCATCTCGCTTGGAGGGGAAAGTCTCATGGTTTTTCTCGAGTTGCGGCGGGGGACTGGGGTACATTCTCGACTTACGGCGGGGATGGCCCTTCAACCCTCGTGTTTGTTCAACGAAGTCAGGACTCCTGTCGAGTTACGAGGGACACCCCTCAGGAGTCTCTTCGAGGCTTGGCAGGGCAAAAGGGACGCTTCTCGAGGTGAGTCGGGAGACCCAGGGTCCCTTTCCAGTAGCCACAGGGATACTGGGATTCCTGTCAATGTTCAAGAGGAGTCAGGCTCCGTCAAATTTTGAAGCAGTGAGCTCTGCGTGCCTCTCGAGGGTGTCAGAGGCATGTGAGGCATTCCGTCGAAAGGAGTCGGGGACCTAGGGCTTTCTCTCTAGGGACTCCACAGGTGGTGCAGACATCCCTTCACCTTGTGAGATGAAAGACTAGACTGTATTCAAGCCACTGCAAGGAAACCCGGCCTCCTTTCGAGTCAGGGCTTCTCGGTGTATATGCCCATTGAGGCAGCAATCTCAGGGTCCCTCCCTCATACCTATTGCTGAGAGAAGCCTCCTCTTGAGGGGCTTGTGGAAAGGTGGCCTACGTCTTGAGTCTAAGCCAGGGAATCAGCTCTCATCTCGAGGCAATTTGGGGTACACGGAGCAGTCCTCGAGTTGCTCTGCTGAACTTGGTACTCCTCTAGACTTGGCCCGTTGTTCTCGGGGAACCTCTGGAGTTGCCTAAAGGGAGTCAAGCCTCAGGTCGTGTTTGATGGGGAACGGGGGATGGCTCTGGAGTCAATGCAGGGGAAGCGGGCCTCATCTCGAGTTGATTTGGGGCCCATGGAGCTCCTTCGCGATGCTGGTGTGACCTCAGGGTCCCTCTCTACTTGTGACAGTGTTTTTGCGGACTGTCTCGACATCCATCAAGCAAGTCGAGGCTCCTGACATGTTTCAGGGGGCTCACGGAATTTGCTCTGCATGCAGTGCAGGGGAATCGGCCTTCATCTCGCTTGGAGGGGGAAGTCTCATGGTTTTTCTCGAGTTGCGGCGGGGACCTGGGGTACATTCTCGACTTACGGCGGGGATGGCCCTTCAACCCTCGTGTTTGTTCAACGAAGTCAGGACTCCTGTCGAGTTACGAGGGACACCTCAGGAGTCTCTTCGAGGCTTGGCAGGGCAAAAGGGACGCTTCTCGAGGTGAGTCGGGAGACCCAGGGTCCCTTTCCAGTAGCCACAGGGATACTGGGATTCCTGTCAATGTTCAAGAGGAGTCAGGCTCCGTCAAATTTTGAAGCAGTGAGCTCTGCGTGCCTCTCGGGGTGTCAGAGGCATGTGAGGCATTCCGTCGAAAGGAGTCGGGGACCTAGGGCTTTCTCTAGGGACTCCACAGGTGGTGCAGACATCCCTTCACCTTGTGAGATGAAAGACTAGACTGTATTCAAGCCACTGCAAGGAAAGCCGGCCTCCTTTCGAGTCAGGGCTTCTCGGTGTATATGCCCATTGAGGCAGCAAATCTCAGGGTCCCTCCCTCATACCTATTGCTGAGAGAAGCCTCCTCTTGAGGGGCTTGTGGAAAAGTTGGCCTACGTCTTGAGTCTAAGCCAGGGAATCAGCTCTCATCTCGAGGCAATTTGGGTACACGGAGCAGTCCTCGAGTTGCTCTGCTGAACTTGGTACTCCTCTAGACTTGGCCGTTGTTCTCGGGGAACCTCTGGAGTTGCCTAAAGGGAGTCAAGCCTCAGGTCGTGTTTGATGGGGAACGGGGGATGGCTCTGGAGTCAAATGCAGGGGAAGCGGGCTCTCATCTTCGAGTTGATTTGGGGTCCCATGGAGCTCCTTCGCGATGCTGGTGTGACCTCAGGTCCCATCTCTACTTGTGACAGTGTTTTTGCGGATTGTCTCGAGATCCATCAAGCAAGTCGAGGCTCCTGACATGTTTCATGGGGGCTCACGGAATTGCTCTGCATGCAGTGGGGGTTAGGGAATCGGGCCTCATCTCGCTTGGAGGGGGAAGTCTCATGGTTTTTCTCGAGTTGCGGCGGGGGACTGGGGTACATTCTCGAGTTCGGCGGGGGATGGCCCTTCAACCCTCGTGTTTGTTCAACGAAAGTCAGGGACTCCTGTCGAGTTACGAGGGACACCTCAGGAGTTCTCTTCGAGGCTTGGCAGGGCAAAGGGACGCTTCTCGAGGTGAGTCGGGAGACCAGGGTACCTTTCCAGTAACCACAGGGATATGGGATTCCTGTCAATGTTCAAGAGGAGTCAGGCTCCGTCATCCTTTTGAAGCAGTGAGCTCTGCGTGCCTCTCGAGGTGTCAGAGGCATGTGAGGCATTCCGTCGAAAGGAGTCGGGGACCTAGGGCTTTCTCTAGGGACTCCACAGGTGGTGCAGACATCCCTTCACCTTGTGAGATGAAAGATAGACTGTATTCAAGCCACTGCAAGGAAACCCGGCTCTCTTTCGAGTCAGGGCTTCTCGGTGTATTATATGCCCATTGAGGCAGCAAACTCAGGGTCCCCTCCTCATACCTATTGCTGAGAGAAGCCTCCTCTTGAGGGCTTGTGGAAAGGTGGCCTACGTCTTGAGTCTAAGCCAGGGAATCAGCTCTCATCTCGAGGCAATTTGGGTACACGGAGCATTCCTCGAGTGCTCTGCTGAACTTGGTACTCCTCTAGGACTTGGGGCACGTTGTTCTCGGGGAACCTCTGGAGTTGCCTCAAAAGTCAAGCACTGGTCGTGTTTGATGGGGAACGGGGGTTGGCTCTGGAGTCAATGCAGGGGAATTGGGGCCTCATCTCGAGTTGATTTGGGGTACCATGGAGCTCCTTCGCGATGCTGGTGTGACCTCAGGGTCCTCTCTTTCTTGTGACAGTGTTCTTGCGGATTGTCTCGAGATCCATTCAAGCAAGTCGAGGGCTCCTTACGTGTTTCAGGGGCTCACGGAATTGCTCTGCATGCAGTGCAGGGAATCGTGGCTTATTTCGCTTGGAGGGGAAGTCTCATGGTTTTTTCTTGAGTTGCGGCGGGGGGACCTGGGGTATATTCTCGAGTTATACGGCGGGATGGCCTTCAACCTCTCGTTTTTGTCCAGTGACGTCAGGACTCCTGTCGAGTTACAAGGGACACCTCAGGAAATCACTTCGAGGCTTGGCATTGGGCCAAAAAGGGACGCTTCTCGAGGTGAGGCGGGAGACCCAGGGTCCCTTTCCAGGAGCCACAGGGATATTGGGATTCCTGTCAATGTTCAAGAGGAGTCAGGCATCGTCAGCTTTTGAAGCAGTGAACTCTGCGTGCTGCTCGAGGTGTCAAAGGCATGTGAGGCATTCCGTCGAAAGGAGTCGGGGACCTAGGGCTTTCTCTAGGGACTCCACAGGGATGCAGGAACATCCGATCACCTTGTGAGATGAAAGAGGAGAGTGTATTCAAGCCACTGCAAGGAAACCCGGCCTCCTTTCGAGTCAGGGCTTCTCGGTGTATATTCCACTTGAGGCAGCAAACTCAGGGTCCCTCCCTCACACCTATCATGCTGAGAGAAGCCTCCTCTTGAGTGGGCTTGTGGGAAAGGTGGCATACGTCTTGAGTCTAGGCCAGGGAATCAGCTCTCATCTCGAGGCAATTTGGGGTACACGGAGCATTCCTCGAGTTGCTCTGCTGAACTTGGTATTCCTCTAGACTTGGCACCGTTGTTCTCGGGGAACCTCTGGAGTTGCCTAAAGGGAGTCAAGCCTCAGTGGTCGTGTTTGATGGGGAACGGGGGGGGATGGCTCTGGAGTCATTGCAGGGGAAGCGGGCCTCATCTCGAGTTGATTTGGGGTACATGGAGAATCCTTCGCGATGCTGGGTGTGACCTCAGGGTCCCTCTCTACTTGTGACAGTGTTTTTGCGGATTGTCTCGACATCCATCAAGCAAGTCGAGGCTCCTGACATGTTTCATGGGGATCACGGGATTGCTCTGCATGCAGTGCAGGGGAATCGGGCCTCATCTCGCTTGGAGGGGGAAGTCTCATGGTTTTCTCGAGTTGCGGTGGGGACCTGGGGTACATTCTCGAGTTACAACGGGGATGGCCCTTCAACGCTCGTGCTTGTCCAGCGACGTCAGGACTCCTGTCGTAGTTACGAGGGACACTCAGTGAATCTCTTCGAGGCTTGGCTGGGCAAAAGGAACGCTTCTCGAGGTGAGGCGGGAGACCAGGGTCCCTTTCCAGTAGCCACAGGATACTGGGATTCCTGTCAATGTTCAAGAGGAGTCAGGCTCCGTCACTTTTTGAAGCAGTGAGCTCTGCGTGCCTCTCGAGGTGTCAGAGGCATGTGAGGCATTCCATCGAAAGGAGTCGGGGACCTAGGGCTTTCTCTAGTGGACTCCATCATGGTGGTGCATTCAGACATCCGTTCACTTTGTGAGATGAAAGATAGGACTGTATTCAAGCCACTGCAAGGAAAGCCGGCCTCCTTTCGAGTCCAGGGCTTCTCGGTGTATATGCCACATTGAGGCAGCAAATCTCAGGGTCCCTCCCTCATACCTTCTTGCTGAGAGAAGCCTCCTCTTGAGGGGGTTTGTGGAAATGTTGGCCTACGTCTTGAGTCTAAGCCAGGGGAATCAGCTCTTATCTCGAGGCAATTTGGGGGTACACGGAGCTTTCCTCGAGTTGCTCTGCTGAACTTGGTACTCCTCTAGGACTTGGCATGTTGTTCTCGGGGAACCTCCGGAGTTGCCTATAGGGAATGTCAAGCTCAGGTGGTCGTGTTTGATGGGGAAACGGGGGATGGCTCTGGAGTCAATTGGCAGGGGGAAGCGGGCCTCATCTCGAGTTGATTTGGTGGCCCATGGAGCTCCTTCGCGCATTTGCTGATGTGACCTCAGGGTACCCTCTCTACTTGTGACAGTGTTTTGATGGATTTGTCTCGACATCCATCAAGCAAGTCGAGGCTCCTGACATGTTTCATGGGGGCTCACGGAATTGCTCTGCATGCAGTGCAGGGGAATCGGGGCCTCATCTCGCTTGGAGGGGGAAGTCTCATGGTTTTTCTCGAGTTGCCGCGGGAACCTGGGGTTTAATTCTCGAGTTACGGCGGGGATGGCCCTTAAAAAAATCGTTGTTTGTTCATGCGAACCTATGTCATATCCACACTGTGTGGATGACACACACAGCTCTCTATCTAACTTGATACACATTCTCTACTTGCCAATCAAATACACTATATTATTCTTCACACCCAACTTGGTCGAAGACATCACACACAACTATGGTAAGGACATCCACAGGTGGCATATGTATATTCCATCCTGACGCACTATAACAGGGACATTATATCCACCACTTTATGACAACAATTCCTTAGTTATTTATGACATCACATGCACTTGTTTTCATGACCAGTCACCATGCTCTATACATGGATTGTATGTCATCTAACTGGGTGATGTTATCAAATTCACTATATGTGTGACTTCTCACAATTGGTACTGTTTTCTATGACATCACAAACACATACGTTTATGACATATTACTTTATAAATGGGCAATCACACAGAGTATTATGACAACAACAAACCATTGCGTGCTTCAACAGCCACTGTGTCTGATATCACACCCACTGTATCTGTGTCATCACTACACCGCAAGTATCATTTTTTATATCAAACCCAGTGTATGTATGACCATTCACCTCTACACGATTGTCTGAAATCATATGTAATACTATGACTATATAATCACATCTTTACGAGTCACACACCACAGTTATTTATGACTTCAAGACTCCACCATATATGACATCATATCCACTATATCTGACCTCACGTGCACTGTTTCTGTGTCAGTCACATACCCTTGCTCTATTGAATATCACAGCCAATATATGTATTGATATCACATTCCCTATATCTGTGACATCAAATCCACTAGTATTTATGACATCATACCCAGTATAAAGACATCACAACACTGTGTGTTGATGATAGCCACACTCAGTCCCATATGTATGACAATATTTGCACTACAGATGACATCACATCCATGCTATCTAAGCAAACCTACAGTATTTTTTATGTCACATACATCCACTTCAGGGCATGACATCACACCCATCTCTATCGACATCGCAATCAACTGTATCTTTGTCATCACAACCTCTCCAGGGATATCACAGCCACTTTTGTATGACATTACCACCCACTATATGGGTGATATCATTCAGCAACTATATAATAAGACATCACATCCACTGCTTATATCATCAAAAATACTGGTCTTATGACAGCACAACCTCTATATATGCAACCACATCCAGTATGCCAGGTAATTAATGTACACTAGCACATGTGACATACAACCACTAATATGTGTCATTACAACCCACTGTATTGACAACATCACACCCATTTCTCTGTATGACATTCACACTTCCTGCATGTGTATAACATCTTTTGCATCCATAGAAGACATCACCACCTCACCTTTTATGGACATTCACAAACCTTTTTATAGACAATCACACCCAGTATATTTGACATCATATCCATCGGTATCTCTGTCATCACTTCCACTGTATTGTTGATATCATACCTTCTGTATTTATGACGATATCATCGACTCTGTATGATGACATCATATCCATTGTAAATTAAAACATTCTTATTCACTCTATTTGATAGACATAGCAGAAACTGTATTCTGTGTCTTCCTCACACTCATTTTAAATCATATCACAACCTTGGTATGTATGAATCACACCAACATATATGTTTAACATCATATACCTCTAGATAAGGCATAGGGCACATTTTATGAATCCCCCACTTATTTATGACAAAAACAGGGTACTAGATATCCTCCACTATGAAAATTGCACCACGTACTTGCATCACAACCACTCTTTTGATGATCCTGAAAAAAGTTTTATGACCACACTCATTTATGTATGACATCTTATGCACTTACAAAAGTAACCCATCTTTAGATTTCACCCATTGTAGTATCATTTTACACCCCATGATTCTTGATATCCACACACTATTTATGACATCCCCAAAAAAGAAAACCGATGTTTATCTGCACTCACCCACTATATCTGCACGCATCATTTTCTGACATAAAAACCCATGTATCAATTACGCCACACCCCCTTTTGGATAAATTTCACACACATTATATTATGAAAATCAATTCTTTTGCATGACATGGCTAAAACTCTATAAATAGACCCCTTTATGTATGACCAACCATAAATTATGACATCGTATCCAAAAAAATTTGATATCACACACCTGCTTTCTGAAAAACAAACGGAATTCCTGACATCCACCCATATATTTACATCCCCCCACTGTATAAGTGCGTACACCCGCTTATCGATGACACACAACAAGTATGGAAGTCACCACCCTTGCAACATTTGACTCATACACACTCTACATTCATCACATTCACACTTTATGAAATCAATCCCAGCATTTAGACATCACAGCCCTGCATTCATGCATAGATTCCTATTGTGTTATCCTGGTTTATAATCTCTCCCCTTCTCTGACTTTACAGCCACTTTATATGTAAAAATCAAACCCCCCCGGGGTTTTTGAACAATTTTCAATTATTTGACATCAAACACACGGTGTTGAGCGATACAAACATATATCTGACATCACCACTCCGTATCTGTATTGTGTGATCACACCCTCTGTATCAGGAATAACACAAACGTATGTTTATATAAACTGCTTTTGGGAGGACTTATGCACTTATACGACATCACCAAAAGGCTTTTTGAC
>JAJLRB010002088.1:0-16378 GCA_020976825.1 Odocoileus hemionus | reverse complement strand
CTGGGGTACATTCTCGACTTACGGCGGGGATGGCCCTTCAACCCTCGTGTTGGTTCAACGAAGTCAGGACTCCTGTCGAGTTACGAGGGACACATCAGGAGTCTCTTCGAGGCTTGGCAGGGCAAAAGGAACGCTTCTCGAGGTGAGTCGGGAGACCCAGGGTCCCTTTCCAGTAGCCACAGGGATACTGGGATTCCTGTCAATGTTCAAGAGGAGTCAGGCTCCGTCAAATTTTGAAGCAGTGAGCTCTGCGTGCCTCTCGAGGTGTCAGAGGCATGTGAGGCATTCCGTCGAAAGGAGTCGGGGACCTAGGGCTTTCTCTAGGGATCCACAGGTGGTGCAGACATCCCTTCAGCTTGTGAGATGAAAGACTAGACTGTATTCAAGCCACTGCAAGGAAAGCCGGCCTCCTTTCGAGTCAGGGCTTCTCGGTGTATATGCCCATTGAGGCAGCAATCTCAGGGTCCCTCCCTCATACCTATTGCTGAGAGAAGCCTCCTCTTGAGGGGCTTGTGGAAAGGTGGCCTACGTCTTGAGTCTAAGCCAGGGAATCAGCTCTCATCTCGAGGCAATTTGGGGTACACGGAGCAGTCCTCGAGTTGCTCTGCTGAACTTGGTACTCCTCTAGACTTGGCCCGTTGTTCTCGGGGAACCTCTGGAGTTGCCTAAAGGGAGTCAAGCCTCAGGTCGTGTTTGATGGGGAACGGGGGATGGCTCTGGAGTCAATGCAGGGGAAGCGGGCCTCATCTCGAGTTGATTTGGGGCCCATGGAGCTCCTTCGCGATGCTGGTGTGACCTCAGGGTCCCTCTCTACTTGTGACAGTGTTTTTGCGGACTGTCTCGACATCCATCAAGCAAGTCGAGGCTCCTGACATGTTTCAGGGGGGGGCTCACGGAATTGCTCTGCATGCAGTGCAGGGGAATCGGGCCTCATCTCGCTTGGAGGGGGAAGTCTCATGGTTTTTCTCGAGTTGCGGCGGGGACCTGGGGTACATTCTCGACTTACGGCGGGGATGGCCCTTCAACCCTCGTGTTGGTTCAACGAAGTCAGGACTCCTGTCGAGTTACGAGGGACACCTCAGGAGTCTCTTCGAGGCTTGGCAGGGCAAAAGGAACGCTTCTCGAGGTGAGTCGGGAGACCCAGGGTCCCTTTCCAGTAGCCACAGGGATACTGGGATTCCTGTCAATGTTCAAGAGGAGTCAGGCTCCGTCAAATTTTGAAGCAGTGAGCTCTGCGTGCCTCTCGAGGTGTCAGAGGCATGTGAGGCATTCCGTCGAAAGGAGTCGGGGACCTAGGGCTTTCTCTAGGGACTCCACAGGTGGTGCAGACATCCCTTCAGCTTGTGAGATGAAAGACTAGACTGTATTCAAGCCACTGCAAGGAAAGCCGGCCTCCTTTCGAGTCAGGGCTTCTCGGTGTATATGCCCATTGAGGCAGCAATCTCAGGGTCCCTCCCTCATACCTATTGCTGAGAGAAGCCTCCTCTTGAGGGGCTTGTGGAAAGGTGGCCTACGTCTTGAGTCTAAGCCAGGGAATCAGCTCTCATCTCGAGGCAATTTGGGGTACACGGAGCAGTCCTCGAGTTGCTCTGCTGAACTTGGTACTCCTCTAGACTTGGCCCGTTGTTCTCGGGGAACCTCTGGAGTTGCCTAAAGGGAGTCAAGCCTCAGGTCGTGTTTGATGGGGAACGGGGGATGGCTCTGGAGTCAATGCAGGGGAAGCGGGCCTCATCTCGAGTTGATTTGGGGCCCATGGAGCTCCTTCGCGATGCTGGTGTGACCTCAGGGTCCCTCTCTACTTGTGACAGTGTTTTTGCGGACTGTCTCGACATCCATCAAGCAAGTCGAGGCTCCTGACATGTTTCAGGGGGCTCACGGAATTGCTCTGCATGCAGTGCAGGGGAATCGGGCCTCATCTCGCTTGGAGGGGGAAGTCTCATGGTTTTTCTCGAGTTGCGGCGGGGACCTGGGGTACATTCTCGACTTACGGCGGGGATGGCCCTTCAACCCTCGTGTTGGTTCAACGAAGTCAGGACTCCTGTCGAGTTACGAGGGACACCTCAGGAGTCTCTTCGAGGCTTGGCAGGGCAAAAGGAACGCTTCTCGAGGTGAGTCGGGAGACCCAGGGTCCCTTTCCAGTAGCCACAGGGATACTGGGATTCCTGTCAATGTTCAAGAGGAGTCAGGCTCCGTCAAATTTTGAAGCAGTGAGCTCTGCGTGCCTCTCGAGGTGTCAGAGGCATGTGAGGCATTCCGTCGAAAGGAGTCGGGGACCTAGGGCTTTCTCTAGGGACTCCACAGGTGGTGCAGACATCCCTTCAGCTTGTGAGATGAAAGACTAGACTGTATTCAAGCCACTGCAAGGAAAGCCGGCCTCCTTTCGAGTCAGGGCTTCTCGGTGTATATGCCCATTGAGGCAGCAATCTCAGGGTCCCTCCCTCATACCTATTGCTGAGAGAAGCCTCCTCTTGAGGGGCTTGTGGAAAGGTGGCCTACGTCTTGAGTCTAAGCCAGGGAATCAGCTCTCATCTCGAGGCAATTTGGGGTACACGGAGCAGTCCTCGAGTTGCTCTGCTGAACTTGGTACTCCTCTAGACTTGGCCCGTTGTTCTCGGGGAACCTCTGGAGTTGCCTAAAGGGAGTCAAGCCTCAGGTCGTGTTTGATGGGGAACGGGGGATGGCTCTGGAGTCAATGCAGGGGAAGCGGGCCTCATCTCGAGTTGATTTGGGGCCCATGGAGCTCCTTCGCGATGCTGGTGTGACCTCAGGGTCCCTCTCTACTTGTGACAGTGTTTTTGCGGACTGTCTCGACATCCATCAAGCAAGTCGAGGCTCCTGACATGTTTCAGGGGGCTCACGGAATTGCTCTGCATGCAGTGCAGGGGAATCGGGCCTCATCTCGCTTGGAGGGGGAAGTCTCATGGTTTTTCTCGAGTTGCGGCGGGGACCTGGGGTACATTCTCGACTTACGGCGGGGATGGCCCTTCAACCCTCGTGTTGGTTCAACGAAGTCAGGACTCCTGTCGAGTTACGAGGGACACCTCAGGAGTCTCTTCGAGGCTTGGCAGGGCAAAAGGAACGCTTCTCGAGGTGAGTCGGGAGACCCAGTCATCTCGAGGCAATTTGGGGTACACGGAGCAGTCCTCGAGTTGCTCTGCTGAACTTGGTACTCCTCTAGACTTGGCCGTTGTTCTCGGGGAACCTCTGGAGTTGCCTAAAGGGAGTCAAGCCTCAGGTCGTGTTTGATGGGGAACGGGGGATGGCTCTGGAGTCAATGCAGGGGAAGCGGGCCTCATCTCGAGTTGATTTGGGGCCATGGAGCTCCTTCGCGATGCTGGTGTGACCTCAGGGTCCCTCTCTACTTGTGACAGTGTTTTTGCGGACTGTCTCGACATCCATCAAGCAAGTCGAGGCTCCTGACATGTTTCAGGGGGCTCACGGAATTGCTCTGCATGCAGTGCAGGGGAATCGGGCCTCATCTCGCTTGGAGGGGGAAGTCTCATGGTTTTTCTCGAGTTGCGGCGGGGGGACCTGGGGTACATTCTCGACTTACGGCGGGGATGGCCCTTCAACCCTCGTGTTGGTTCAACGAAGTCAGGACTCCTGTCGAGTTACGAGGGACACCTCAGGAGTCTCTTCGAGGCTTGGCAGGGCAAAAGGAACGCTTCTCGAGGTGAGTCGGGAGACCCAGGGTCCCTTTCCAGTAGCCACAGGGATACTGGGATTCCTGTCAATGTTCAAGAGGAGTCAGGCTCCGTCAAATTTTGAAGCAGTGAGCTCTGCGTGCCTCTCGAGGTGTCAGAGGCATGTGAGGCATTCCGTCGAAAGGAGTCGGGGACCTAGGGCTTTCTCTAGGGACTCCACAGGTGGTGCAGACATCCCTTCAGCTTGTGAGATGAAAGACTAGACTGTATTCAAGCCACTGCAAGGAAAGCCGGCCTCCTTTCGAGTCAGGGCTTCTCGGTGTATATGCCCATTGAGGCAGCAATCTCAGGGTCCCTCCCTCATACCTATTGCTGAGAGAAGCCTCCTCTTGAGGGGCTTGTGGAAAGGTGGCCTACGTCTTGAGTCTAAGCCAGGGAATCAGCTCTCATCTCGAGGCAATTTGGGGTACACGGAGCAGTCCTCGAGTTGCTCTGCTGAACTTGGTACTCCTCTAGACTTGGCCCGTTGTTCTCGGGGAACCTCTGGAGTTGCCTAAAGGGAGGGGAATCGGGCCTCATCTCGCTTGGAGGGGGAAGTCTCATGGTTTTTCTCGAGTTGCGGCGGGGACCTGGGGTACATTCTCGACTTACGGCGGGGATGGCCCTTCAACCCTCGTGTTGGTTCAACGAAGTCAGGACTCCTGTCGAGTTACGAGGGACACCTCAGGAGTCTCTTCGAGGCTTGGCAGGGCAAAAGGAACGCTTCTCGAGGTGAGTCGGGAGACCCAGGGTCCCTTTCCAGTAGCCACAGGGATACTGGGTTCCTGTCAATGTTCAAGAGGAGTCAGGCTCCGTCAAATTTTGAAGCAGTGAGCTCTGCGTGCCTCTCGAGGTGTCAGAGGCATGTGAGGCATTCCGTCGAAAGGAGTCGGGGACCTAGGGCTTTCTCTAGGGACTCCACAGGTGGTGCAGACATCCCTTCAGCTTGTGAGATGAAAGACTAGACTGTATTCAAGCCACTGCAAGGAAAGCCGGCCTCCTTTCGAGTCAGGGCTTCTCGGTGTATATGCCCATTGAGGCAGCAATCTCAGGGTCCCTCCCTCATACCTATTGCTGAGAGAAGCCTCCTCTTGAGGGGCTTGTGGAAAGGTGGCCTACGTCTTGAGTCTAAGCCAGGGAATCAGCTCTCATCTCGAGGCAATTTGGGGTACACGGAGCAGTCCTCGAGTTGCTCTGCTGAACTTGGTACTCCTCTAGACTTGGCCCGTTGTTCTCGGGGAACCTCTGGAGTTGCCTAAAGGGAGTCAAGCCTCAGGGTGTGACCTCAGGGTCCCTCTCTACTTGTGACAGTGTTTTTGCGGACTGTCTCGACATCCATCAAGCAAGTCGAGGCTCCTGACATGTTTCAGGGGGCTCACGGAATTGCTCTGCATGCAGTGCAGGGGAATCGGGCCTCATCTCGCTTGGAGGGGGAAGTCTCATGGTTTTTCTCGAGTTGCGGCGGGGACCTGGGGTACATTCTCGACTTACGGCGGGGATGGCCCTTCAACCCTCGTGTTGGTTCAACGAAGTCAGGACTCCTGTCGAGTTACGAGGGACACCTCAGGAGTCTCTTCGAGGCTTGGCAGGGCAAAAGGAACGCTTCTCGAGGTGAGTCGGGAGACCCAGGGTCCCTTTCCAGTAGCCACAGGGATACTGGGATTCCTGTCAGTTCAAGAGGAGTCAGGCTCCGTCAAATTTTGAAGCAGTGAGCTCTGCGTGCCTCTCGAGGTGTCAGAGGCATGTGAGGCATTCCGTCGAAAGGAGTCGGGGACCTAGGGCTTTCTCTAGGGACTCCACAGGTGGTGCAGACATCCCTTCAGCTTGTGAGATGAAAGACTAGACTGTATTCAAGCCACTGCAAGGAAAGCCGGCCTCCTTTCGAGTCAGGGCTTCTCGGTGTATATGCCCATTGAGGCAGCAATCTCAGGGTCCCTCCCTCATACCTATTGCTGAGAGAAGCCTCCTCTTGAGGGGCTTGTGGAAAGGTGGCCTACGTCTTGAGTCTAAGCCAGGGAATCAGCTCTCATCTCGAGGCAATTTGGGGTACACGGAGCAGTCCTCGAGTTGCTCTGCTGAACTTGGTACTCCTCTAGACTTGGCCCGTTGTTCTCGGGGAACCTCTGGAGTTGCCTAAAGGGAGTCAAGCCTCAGGTCGTGTTTGATGGGGACGGGGGATGGCTCTGGAGTCAATGCAGGGGAAGCGGGCCTCATCTCGAGTTGATTTGGGGCCCATGGAGCTCCTTCGCGATGTGTGTGACTCAGGGTCCTCTCTACTTGTGACAGTGTTTTTGCGGACTGTCTCGACATCCATCAAGCAAGTCGAGGCTCCTGACATGTTTCAGGGGGCTCACGGAATTGCTCTGCATGCAGTGCAGGGGAATCGGGCCTCATCTCGCTTGGAGGGGGAAGTCTCATGGTTTTTCTCGAGTTGCGGCGGGGACCTGGGGTACATTCTCGACTTACGGCGGGGATGGCCCTTCAACCCTCGTGTTGGTTCAACGAAGTCAGGACTCCTGTCGAGTTACGAGGGACACCTCAGGAGTCTCTTCGAGGCTTGGCAGGGCAAAAGGAACTCTTCTCGAGGTGAGTCGGGAGACCCAGGGTCCCTTTCCAGTAGCCACAGGGATACTGGGATTCCTGTCAATGTTCAAGAGGAGTCAGGCTCCGTCAAATTTTGAAGCAGTGAGCTCTGCGTGCCTCTCGAGGTGTCAGAGGCATGTGAGGCATTCCGTCGAAAGGAGTCGGGGACCTAGGGCTTTCTCTAGGGACTCCACAGGTGGTGCAGACATCCCTTCAGCTTGTGAGATGAAAGACTAGACTGTATTCAAGCCACTGCAAGGAAAGCCGGCCTCCTTTCGAGTCAGGGCTTCTCGGTGTATATGCCCATTGAGGCAGCAATCTCAGGGTCCCTCCCTCATACCTATTGCTGAGAGAAGCCTCCTCTTGAGGGGCTTGTGGAAAGGTGGCCTACGTCTTGAGTCTAAGCCAGGGAATCAGCTCTCATCTCGAGGCAATTTGGGGTACACGGAGCAGTCCTCGAGTTGCTCTGCTGAACTTGGTACTCCTCTAGACTTGGCCCGTTGTTCTCGGGGAACCTCTGGAGTTGCCTAAAGGGAGTCAAGCCTCAGGTCGTGTTTGATGGGGAACGGGGGGGAACGGGGGCTCTGGAGGAGTCAATGCAGGGGAAGCGGGCCTCATCTCGAGTTGATTTGGGGCCCATGGAGCTCCTTCGCGATGCTGGTGTGACCTCAGGGTCCCTCTCTACTTGTGACAGTGTTTTTGCGGACTGTCTCGACATCCATCAAGCAAGTCGAGGCTCCTGACATGTTTCAGGGGGCTCACGGAATTGCTCTGCATGCAGTGCAGGGGAATCGGGCCTCATCTCGCTTGGAGGGGGAAGTCTCATGGTTTTTCTCGAGTTGCGGCGGGGGGGACTGGGGTACATTCTCGACTTACGGCGGGGGGGGGATGGCCCTTCAACCCTCGTGTTGGTTCAACGAAGTCAGGACTCCTGTCGAGTTACGAGGGACACCTCAGGAGTCTCTTCGAGGCTTGGCAGGGCAAAAGGGACGCTTCTCGAGGTGAGTCGGGAGACCCAGGGTCCCTTTCCAGTAGCCACAGGGATACTGGGATTCCTGTCAATGTTCAAGAGGAGTCAGGGAGTCAGGCAAAATTTTGAAGCAGTGCTCTGCGTGCCTCTCGAGGTGTCAGAGGCATGTGAGGCATTCCGTCGAAAGGAGTCGGGGACCTAGGGCTTTCTCTAGGGACTCCACAGGTGGTGCAGACATCCCTTCAGCTTGTGAGATGAAAGACTAGACTGTATTCAAGCCACTGCAAGGAAAGCCGGCCTCTTTCGAGTCAGGGCTTCTCGGTGTATATGCCCATTGAGGCAGCAATCTCAGGGTCCCTCCCTCATACCTATTGCTGAGAGAAGCCTCCTCTTGAGGGGCTTGTGGAAAGGTGGCCTACGTCTTGAGTCTAAGCCAGGGAATCAGCTCTCATCTCGAGGCAATTTGGGGTACACGGAGCAGTCCTCGAGTTGCTCTGCTGAACTTGGTACTCCTCTAGACTTGGCCCGTTGTTGGCGGGGAACTCTGGAGTTGCCTAAAGGGAGTCAAGCCTCAGGTCGTGTTTGATGGGGAACGGGGGATGGCTCTGGAGTCAATGCAGGGGGGAGGGGAGTCATCTCGATCTCGAGTGATTTGGGGCCCATGGAGCTCCTTCGCGATGCTGGTGTGACCTCAGGGTCCCTCTCTACTTGTGACAGTGTTTTTGCGGACTGTCTCGACATCCATCAAGCAAGTCGAGGCTCCTGACATGTTTCAGGGGGCTCACGGAATTGCTCTGCATGCAGTGCAGGGGAATCGGGCCTCATCTCGCTTGGAGGGGGAAGTCTCATGGTTTTTCTCGAGTTGCGGCGGGGGGACCTGGGGTACATTCTCGACTTACGGCGGGGATGGCCCTTCAACCCTGTGTTGGTTCAACGAAGTCAGGACTCCTGTCGAGTTACGAGGGACACCTCAGGAGTCTCTTCGAGGCTTGGCAGGGCAAAAGGAACGCTTCTCGAGGTGAGTCGGGAGACCCAGGGTCCCTTTCCAGTAGCCACAGGGATACTGGGATTCCTGTCAATGTTCAAGAGGAGTCAGGCTCCGTCAAATTTTGAAGCAGTGAGCTCTGCGTGCCTCTCGTGAGCTCTCGGTGTCTCGAGGTGGAGAGGCATGTGAGGCATTCCGTCGAAAGGAGTCGGGGACCTAGGGCTTTCTCTAGGGACTCCACAGGTGGTGCAGACATCCCTTCAGCTTGTGAGATGAAAGACTAGACTGTATTCAAGCCACTGCAAGGAAAGCCGGCCTCCTTTCGAGTCAGGGCTTCTCGGTGTATATGCCCATTGAGGCAGCAATCTCAGGGTCCCTCCCTCATACCTATTGCTGAGAGAAGCCTCCTCTTGAGGGGCTTGTGGAAAGGTGGCCTACGTCTTGAGTCTAAGCCAGGGAATCAGCTCTCATCTCGAGGCAATTTGGGGTACACGGAGCAGTCCTCGAGTTGCTCTGCTGAACTTGGTACTCTCTAGACTTGGCCCGTTGTTCTCGGGGAACCTCTGGAGTTGCCTAAAGGGAGTCAAGCCTCAGGTCGTGTTTGATGGGGAACGGGGGATGGCTCTGGAGTCAATGCAGGGGAAGGGGCCTCATCTCGAGTTGATTTGGGGCCCATGGAGCTTTTTGGGCCCATGGAGCGATGCTGGTGTGACTCAGGGTCCCTCTCTACTTGTGACAGTGTTTTTGCGGACTGTCTCGACATCCATCAAGCAAGTCGAGGCTCCTGACATGTTTCAGGGGGCTCACGGAATTGCTCTGCATGCAGTGCAGGGGAATCGGGCCTCATCTCGCTTGGAGGGGGAAGTCTCATGGTTTTTCTCGAGTTGCGGCGGGGACCTGGGGTACATTCTCGACTTACGGCGGGGATGGCCCTTCAACCCTCGTGTTGGTTCAACGAAGTCAGGACTCCTGTCGAGTTACGAGGGACACCTCAGGAGTCTCTTCGAGGCTTGGCAGGGCAAAAGGGACGCTTCTCGAGGTGAGTCGGGAGACCCAGGGTCCCTTTCCAGTAGCCACAGGGATACTGGGATTCCTGTCAATGTTCAAGAGGAGTCAGGCTCAAAAGGTTTGAAATGCAGTGAGCTCTGCGTCTCTGAGGTGTCTGAGGCAGTGAGTGAGGCATTCCGTCGAAAGGTCGAAAGGAGTCGGGGACCTAGGGGGGACTTCTCTAGGGACTCCACAGGTGGTGCAGACATCCCTTCAGTGAGATGAAAAAGACTAGACTGTATTCAAGCCACTGCAAGGAAAGCCGGCCTCCTTTCGAGTCAGGGCTTCTCGGTGTATATGCCCATTGAGGCAGCAATCTCAGGGTCCCTCCTCATACCTATTGCTGAGAGAAGCCTCCTCTTGAGGGGCTTGTGGAAAGGTGGCCTACGTCTTGAGTCTAAGCCAGGGAATCAGCTCTCATCTCGAGGCAATTTGGGGTACACGGAGCAGTCCTCGAGTTGCTCTGCTGAACTTGGTACTCTCTAGACTTGGCCCGTTGTTCTCGGGGAACCTGGAGTTGCCTAAAGGGAGTCAAGCCTCAGGTCGTGTTTGATGGGGAACGGGGGGGATGGCTCTGGAGTCAATGCAGGGGAAGCGGGCCTCATCTCGAGTTGATTTGGGGGGCCCATGGAGCTCCTTCGCGATGCTGGTGTGACCTCAGGGTCCCTCTCTACTTGTGACTCTCTACTGTTTTTGTTTTTGCGGACTGTCTCGACATCCATCAAGCAAGTCGAGGCTCCTGACATGTTTCAGGGGGCTCACGGAATTGCTCTGCATGCAGTGCAGGGGAATCGGGCCTCATCTTGCTTGGAGGGGGAAGTCTCATGGTTTTTCTCGAGTTGCGGCGGGGACCTGGGGTACATTCTCGACTTACGGCGGGGATGGCCCTTCAACCCTCGTGTTGGTTCAACGAAGTCAGGACTCCTGTCGAGTTACGAGGGACACCTCAGGAGTCTCTTCGAGGCTTGGCAGGGCAAAAGGAACGCTTCTCGAGGTGAGTCGGGAGACCCAGGGTCCCTTTCCAGTAGCCACAGGGATACTGGGATTCCTGTCAATGTTCAAGAGGAGTCAGGCTCCGTCAAATTTTGAAGCAGTGAGCTCTGCGTGCCTCTCGAGGTGTCAGAGGCATGTGAGGCATTCCGTCGAAAGGAGTCGGGGACCTAGGGGGCTTTCTCTAGGGACTCCACAGGTGGTGGGCTTTCTCTAGGGACATCCAGGTGGTGCAGACATCCCTTCCCTTTGTGTGAGATGAAAACTAGACTGTATTCAAGCCACTGCAAGGAAAGCCGGCCTCCTTTCGAGTCAGGGCTTCTCGGTGTATATGCCCATTGAGGCAGCAATCTCAGGGTCCCTCCCTCATACCTATTGCTGAGAGAAGCCTCCTCTTGAGGGGCTTGTGGAAAGGTGGCCTACGTCTTGAGTCTAAGCCAGGGAATCAGCTCTCATCTCGAGGCAATTTGGGGTACACGGAGCAGTCCTCGAGTTGCTCTGCTGAACTTGGTACTCCTCTAGACTTGGCCCGTTGTTCTCGGGGAACCTCTGGAGTTGCCTAAAGGGAGTCAAGCCTCAGGTCGTGTTTGATGGGGAACGGGGGGGATGGCTCTGGAGTCAATGCAGGGGAAGCGGGCCTCATCTCGAGTTGATTTGGGGCCCATGGAGCTCCTTCGCGATGCTGGTGTGACCTCAGGGTCCCTCTCTACTTGTGACAGTGTTTTTGCGGACTGTCTCGACATCCATCAAGCAAGTCGAGAGCTCTCGAGGCTGTGTTTCAGGGGGCTCACGGAATTGCTCTGCATGCAGTGCAGGGGAATCGGGCCTCATCTCGCTTGGAGGGGGAAGTCTCATGGTTTTTCTCGAGTTGCGGCGGGGACCTGGGGTACATTCTCGACTTACGGCGGGGATGGCCCTTCAACCCTCGTGTTGGTTCAACGAAGTCAGGACTCCTGTCGAGTTACGAGGGACACCTCAGGAGTCTCTTCGAGGCTTGGCAGGGCAAAAGGAACGCTTCTCGAGGTGAGTCGGGAGACCCAGGGTCCCTTTCCAGTAGCCACAGGGATACTGGGATTCCTGTCAATGTTCAAGAGGAGTCAGGCTCCGTCAAATTTTGAAGCAGTGAGCTCTGCGTGCCTCTCGAGGTGTCAGAGGCATGTGAGGCATTCCGTCGAAAGGAGTCGGGGGGGGGGGCTTTCTCTAGGGACTCCACAGGTGGTGCAGACATCCCTTCAGCTTGTGAGATGAAAGACTAGACTGTATTCAAGCCACTGCAAGGAAAGCCGGCCTCCTCCTTTCGAGTCAGGGCTTCTCGGTGTATATGCCCATTGAGGCAGCAATCTCAGGGTCCCTCCCTCATACCTATTGCTGAGAGAAGCCTCCTCTTGAGGGGCTTGTGGAAAGGTGGCCTACGTCTTGAGTCTAAGCCAGGGAATCAGCTCTCATCTCGAGGCAATTTGGGGTACACGGAGCAGTCCTCGAGAGTTGCTCTGCTGAACTTGGTACTCCTCTAGACTTGGCCCGTTGTTCTCGGGGAACCTCTGGAGTTGCCTAAAGGGAGTCAAGCCTCAGGTCGTGTTTGATGGGGAACGGGGGATGGCTCTGGAGTCAATGCAGGGGAAGCGGGCCTCATCTCGAGTTGATTTGGGGCCCATGGAGCTCCTTCGCGATGCTGGTGTGACCTCAGGGTCCCTCTCTACTTGTGACAGTGTTTTTGCGGACTGTTCGACATCCATCAAGCAAGTCGAGGCTCCTGACATGTTTCAGGGGGCTCACGGAATTGCTCTGCATGCAGTGCAGGGGAATCGGGCCTCATCTCGGGCTCATCTCGCTTGGAGAGGGGGAAGTCTCATGGTTTTTCTCGAGTTGCGGCGGGGGGGACCTGGGGTACATTCTCGACTTACGGCGGGGATGGCCCTTCAACCCTCGTGTTGGTTCAACGAAGTCAGGACTCCTGTCGAGTTACGAGGGACACATCAGGAGTCTCTTCGAGGCTTGGCAGGGCAAAAGGAACGCTTCTCGAGGTGAGTCGGGAGACCCAGGGTCCCTTTCCAGTAGCCACAGGGATACTGGGATTCCTGTCAATGTTCAAGAGGAGTCAGGCTCCGTCAAATTTTGAAGCAGTGAGCTCTGCGTGCCTCTCGAGGTGTCAGAGGCATGTGAGGCATTCCGTCGAAAGGAGTCGGGGACCTAGGGCTTTCTCTAGGGACTCCAGGTGGTGCAGACATCCCTTCAGCTTGTGAGATGAAAGACTAGACTGTATTCAAGCCACTGCAAGGAAAGCCGGCCTCCTTTCGAGTCAGGGCTTCTCGGTGTATATGCCCATTGAGGCAGCAATCTCAGGGTCCCTCCCTCATACCTATACCTATTGCTGAGAGAAGCCTCCTCTTGAGGGGCTTGTGGAAAGGTGGCCTACGTCTTGAGTCTAAGCCAGGGAGCTCTCATCTCGAGGCAATTTGGGGTACACGGAGCAGTCCTCGAGTTGCTCTGCTGAACTTGGTACTCCTCTACTTGGCCTTGTTCTCGGGGAACTCTGGAGTTGCCTAAAGGGAGTCAAGCCTCAGGTCGTGTTTGATGGGGAACGGGGGATGGCTCTGGAGTCAATGCAGGGGAAGGGGGGAATCTCGAGTTGATTTGGGGGGGATGGAGGGCCTCCTTCGCGATGCTGGTGTGGTGTGCTCAGGGTCCTCTCTACTTGTGACAGTGTTTTTGCGGACTGTCTCGACATCCATCAAGCAAGTCGAGGGCTCCTGACATGTTTCAGGGGGCTCACGGAATTGCTCTGCATGCAGTGCAGGGGAATCGGGGGCTCATCTCGCTTGGAGGGGGGAAGTCTCATGGTTTTTCTCGAGTTGCGGCGGGGGGGACCTGGGGTACATTCTTGCGGCGGGGGGACTGGGGTACATTCGGACTTACGGCGGGATGGCCCTTCAACCCTCGTGTTGGTTCAACGAAGTCAGGACTTCTGTCGAGTTACGAGGGACACCTCAGGAGTCTCTTCGAGGCTTGGCAGGGCAAAAGGAACGCTTCTCGAGGTGAGTCGGGAGACCCAGGGTCCCTTTCCAGTAGCCACAGGGATACTGGGATTCCTGTCAATGTTCAAGAGGAGTCAGGCTCCGTCAAATTTTGAAGCAGTGAGCTCTGCGTGCCTCTCGAGGTGTCAGAGGCATGTGAGGCATTCCGTCGAAAGGAGTCGGGGACCTAGGGCTTTCTCTAGGGACTCCACAGGTGGTGCAGACATCCCTTCAGCTTGTGAGATGAAAGATAGACTGTATTCAAGCCACTGCAAGGAAAGCCGGCCTCCTTTCGAGTCAGGGCTTCTCGGTGTATATGCCCATTGAGGCAGCAATCTCAGGGTCCCTCCCTCATACCTATTGCTGAGAGAGCCTCTCTCCCTGAGGGGCTTGCTGAGAAAGGGGGGTGGAAAAAAGGTGGCTGAGTCTCTTGAGTCTAAGCCAGGGAATCAGCTCTCATCTCGAGGCAATTTGGGGTACACGGAGCAGTCCTCGAGTTGCTCTGCTGAACTTGGTACTCTCTAGACTTGGCCCGTTGTTCTCGGGGAACCTCTGGAGTTGCCTAAAGGGAGTCAAGCCTCAGGTCGTGTTTGATGGGGAACGGGGGATGGCTCTGGAGTCAATGCAGGGGAAGCGGGCCTCATCTCGAGTTGATTTGGGGCCCATGGAGCTCCTTCGCGATGCTGGTGTGACCTCAGGGTCCCTCTCTACTTGTGACAGTGTTTTTGCGGACTGTCTCGACATCCATCAAGCAAGTCGAGGCTCCTGACATGTTTCAGGGGGCTCACGGAATTGCTCTGCATGCAGTGCAGGGGAATCGGGCCTCATCTCGCTTGGAGGGGGAAGTCTCATGGTTTTTCTCGAGTTGCGGCGGGGACCTGGGGTACATTCTCGACTTACGGCGGGGATGGCCCTTCAACCCTCGTGTTGGTTCAACGAAGTCAGGACTCCTGTCGAGTTACGAGGGACACCTCAGGAGTCTCTTCGAGGCTTGGCAGGGCAAAAGGAACGCTTCTCGAGGTGAGTCGGGAGACCCAGGGTCCCTTTCCAGTAGCCACAGGGATACTGGGATTCCTGTCAATGTTCAAGAGGAGTCAGGCTCCGTCAAATTTTGAAGCAGTGAGCTCTGCGTGCCTCTCGAGGTGTCAGAGGCATGTGAGGCATTCCGTCGAAAGGAGTCGGGGGCCTAGGGCTTTCTCTAGGGACTCCACAGGTGGTGCAGACATCCCTTCAGCTTGTGAGATGAAAGACTAGACTGTATTCAAGCCACTGCAAGGAAAGCCGGCCTCCTTTCGAGTCAGGGCTTCTCGGTGTATATGCCCATTGAGGCAGCAATCTCAGGGTCCCTCCCTCATACCTATTGCTGAGAGAAGCCTCCTCTTGAGGGGCTTGTGGAAAGGTGGCCTACCTCTTGATTGAGTCTAAGCTTGTGGAAAGGGGCCTATCAGCTCTCAGTCTCGAGGCAATTTGGAGGCAATTTGGGGTACACACGGAGCAGTCCTCGAGTTGCTCTGCTGAACTTGGTACTCCTCTAGACTTGGCCCGTTGTTCTCGGGGAACCTCTGGAGTTGCCTAAAGGGAGTCAAGCCTCAGGTCGTGTTTGATGGGGAACGGGGGATGGCTCTGGAGTCAATGCAGGGGAAGCGGGCCTCATCTCGAGTTGATTTGGGGCCCATGGAGCTCCTTCGCGATGCTGGTGTGACCTCAGGGTCCCTCTCTACTTGTGACAGTGTTTTTGCGGACTGTTCGACATCCATCAAGCAAGTCGAGGCTCCTGACATGTTTCAGGGGGCTCACGGAATTGCTCTGCATGCAGTGCAGGGGAATCGGGCCTCATCTCGCTTGGAGGGGGAAGTCTCATGGTTTTTCTCGAGTTGCGGCGGGGGGACCTGGGGTACATTCTCGACTTCGGGCGGGGGGGGCCCTTCAACCCTCGTGTTGGGCCTCAACGAAGTCAGGACTCCTGTCGAGTTACGAGGGGGACACCTCAGGAGTCTCTTCGAGGTTCTTCGAGGCTTGGCAGGGCAAAAGGAACGCTTCTCGAGGTGAGTCGGGAGACCCAGGGTCCCTTTCCAGTAGCCACAGGGATACTGGGATTCCTGTCAATGTTCAAGAGGAGTCAGGCTCCGTCAAATTTTGAAGCAGTGAGCTCTGCGTGCCTCTGTCGAGGTGTGAGGCATTCCGTGAAAGGAGTCGGGGGACCTAGGGCTTTCTCTAGGGACTCCACAGGTGGTGCAGACATCCCTTCAGGTTGTGAGATGAAAGACTAGACTGATTAAGACTGCAAAGGAAAGCCGGCCTCCTTTCGAGTCAGGGCTTCTCGGTGTATATGCCCATGAGGCAGCAATCTCAGGGTCCCTCCCTCATACCTATTGCTGAGAGAAGCCTCCTCTTGAGGGGGGCTTGTGGAAAGGTGGCTAGTCTTGAGTCTAAGCCAGGAATCAGCTCTCATCTCTTGGCAATTTGGGGGTACACGGAGCAGTCTCGAGCCAGGGAATCAGCTCTCATCTCGCAGGCAATGGGGTACACGGAGCAGTCCTCGAGTTGCTCTGCTGAACTTGGTACTCTAGACTTAGACTTGGGCCGTTGTTCTCGGGGAACCTCTGGAGTTGCCTAAAGGGAGTCAAGCCTCAGGTCGTGTTTGATGGGGAACGGGGGATGGCTCTGGAGTCAATGCAGGGGAAGCGGGCCTCATCTCGAGTTGATTTGGGGCCCATGGAGCTCCTTCGCGATGCTGGTGTGACCTCAGGGTCCCTCTCTACTTGTGACAGTGTTTTTGCGGACTGTCTCGACATCGGACATCATCAAGCAAGTCGAGGCTCCTGACATGTTTCAGGGGGCTCACGGAATTGCTCTGCATGCAGTGCAGGGGAATCGGGCCTCATCTCGCTTGGAGGGGGGGTCTCATGGTTTTTCTCGAGTTGCGGCGGGGGGGGACCTGGGGTACATTCTCGACTTACGGCGGGGGGGGGCCCTTCAACCCTCGTGTTGGTTCAACGAAGTCAGGACTCCTGTCGAGTTACGAGGGACACCTCAGGAGTCTCTTCGAGGCTTGGCAGGGCAAAAGGAACGCTTCTCGAGGTGAGTCGGGAGACCCCCAGGGTCC
>JAJLRB010002086.1:0-78946 GCA_020976825.1 Odocoileus hemionus | reverse complement strand
GGAGCCTCGACTTGCTTGATGGATGTCGAGACAGTCCGCAAAAAAAACTGTCACAAGTAGAGAGGGACCCTGAGGTCACACCAGCATCGCGAAGGAGGAGCTCCATGGGCCCCAAATCAACTCGAGATGAGGCCCGCTTCCCCTGCATTGACTCCAGAGCCATCCCCCGTTCCCCATCAAACACGACCTGAGGCTTGACTCCCTTTAGGCAACTCCAGAGGTTCCCCGAGAACAACGGGCCAAGTCTAGAGGAGTACCAAGTTCAGCAGAGCAACTCGAGGACTGCTCCGTGTACCCCAAATTGCCTCGAGATGAGAGCTGAGATGAGAGCTGATTGGCTTAGTCAAGACGTAGGCCACCTTTCCACAAGCCCCTCAAGAGGAGGCTTCTCTCAGCAATAGGTATGAGGGAGGGACCCTGAGATTGCTGCCTCAATGGGCATATACACCGAGAAGCCCTGACTCGAAAGGAGGCCGGCTTTCCTTGCAGTGGCTTGAATACAGTCTAGTCTTTCATCTCACAAGGTGAAGGGATGTCTGCACCACCTGTGGAGTCCCTAGAGAAAGCCCTAGGTCCCTGACTCCTTTCGACGGAATGCCTCACATGCCTCTGACACCTCGAGAGGCACGCAGAGCTCACTGCTTCAAAATTTGACGGAGCCTGACTCCTCTTGAACATTGACAGGAATCCCAGTATCCCTGTGGCTACTGGAAAGGGACCCTGGGTCTCCCGACTCACCTCGAGAAGCGTCCCTTTTGCCCTGCCAAGCCTCGAAGAGACTCCTGAGGTGTCCCTCGCCAAGCTCGACTCCTGAGGTGTCGTAACTCGACAGGAGTCTGACTTCGAAACAAACACGACGAGGGTTGAAGGGCCATCCCCGCCGTAAGTCGAGAATGTACCCCAGGTCCCCGCCGCAACTCGAGAAAAACCATGAGACTTCCCCCTCCAAGCGAGATGAGGCCCGATTCCCCTGCACTGCATGCAGAGCAATTCCGTGAGCCCCCTGAAACATGTCAGGAGCCTCGACTTGCTTGATGGATGTCGAGACAGTCCGCAAAAACACTGTCACAAGTAGAGAGGGACCCTGAGGTCACACCAGCATCGCGAAGGAGCTCCATGGGCCCCAAATCAACTCGAGATGAGGCCCCCTTCCCCTGCATTGACTCCAGAGCCATCCCCCGTTCCCCATCAAACACGACCTGAGGCTTGACTCCCTTTAGGCAACTCCAGAGGTTCCCCGAGAACAACGGGCCAAGTCTAGAGGAGTACCAAGTTCAGCAGAGCAACTCGAGGACTGCTCCGTGTACCCCAAATTGCCTCGAGATGAGAGATGAAATTGCCCTGAGATGAGAGCTTAGACTGGCTTAGACTCAAGACGTAGGCCACCTTTCCACAAGCCCCTCAAGAGGAGGCTTCTCTCAGCAATAGGTATGAGGGAGGGACCCTGAGATTGCTGCCTCAATGGGCATATACACCGAGAAGCCCTGACTCGAAAGGAGGCCGGCTTTCCTTGCAGTGGCTTGAATACAGTCTAGTCTTTCATCTCACAAGCTGAAGGGATGTCTGCACCACCTGTGGAGTCCCTAGAGAAAGCCCTAGGTCCCCGACTCCTTTCGACGGAATGCCTCACATGCCTCTGACACCTCGAGAGGCACGCAGAGCTCACTGCTTCAAAATTTGACGGAGCCTGACTCCTCTTGAACATTGACAGGAATCCCAGTATCCCTGTGGCTACTGGAAAGGGACCCTGGGTCTCCCGACTCACCTCGAGAAGCGTCCCTTTTGCCCTGCCAAGCCTCGAAGAGACTCCTGAGACTCCTGAGGTCCCTCGTAACTCGACAGGAGTCCTGACTTCGTCCTGACTTCGAAACAACAACACGAGGGTTGAAGGGCCAAGGGCCATCCCCGCCGTAAGTCGAGAATGTACCCCAGGTCCCCGCCGCAACTCGAGAAAAACCATGAGACTTCCCCCTCCAAGCGAGATGAGGCCCGATTCCCCTGCACTGCATGCAGAGCAATTCCGTGAGCCCCGTGAAACATGTCAGGAGCCTCGACTTGCTTGATGGATGTCGAGACAGTCCGCAAAAACACTGTCACAAGTAGAGAGGGACCCTGAGGTCACACCAGCATCGCGAAGGAGCTCCATGGGCCCCAAATCAACTCGAGATGAGGCCCGCTTCCCCTGCATTGACTCCAGAGCCATCCCCCGTTCCCCATCAAACACGACCTGAGGCTTGACTCCCTTTAGGCAACTCCAGAGGTTCCCCGAGACAACGGGCCAAGTCTAGAGGAGTACCAAGTTCAGCAGAGCAACTCGAGGACTGCTCCAGTGTACCCCAAATTGCCTCGAGAAGTGAGAGAGAGAGGACTGATTACCCCCAAATTGCCTCGAGATGAGAGCTGATTCCCTGGCTTAGGCGTAGGCCACCTTTCCACAAGCCCCTCAAGAGGAGGCTTCTCTCAGCAATAGGTATGAGGGAGGGACCCTGAGATTGCTGCCTCAATGGGCATATACACCGAGAAGCCCTGACTCGAAAGGAGGCCGGCTTTCTTGCAGTGGCTTGAATACAGTCTAGTCTTTCATCTCACAAGCTGAAGGGATGTCTGCACCACCTGTGGAGTCCCTAGAGAAAGCCCTAGGTCCCCGACTCCTTTCGACGGAATGCCTCACATGCCTCTGACACCTCGAGAGGCACGCAGAGCTCACTGCTTCAAAATTTGACGGAGCCTGACTCCTCTTGAACATTGACAGGAATCCCAGTATCCCTGTGGCTACTGGAAAGGGACCCTGGGTCTCCCGACTCACTCGAGAAGCGTCCCTTTTGCCCTGCCAAGCCTCGAAGAGACTCCTGAGGTGTCCCTCGTAACTCGACTCGAGTCCTGACTTCGTTGAACTCAACACGACAGGTTGAAGGGCCATTGAACCCGCCGAGGGTTGAAGGGCCATCCCCGCCGTAAGTCGTCGAGAATGTACCCAGGTCCCCGCCGCAACTCGAGAAAAACCATGAGACTTCCCCCTCCAAGCGAGATGAGGCCCGATTCCCCTGCACTGCATGCAGAGCAATTCCGTGAGCCCCCTGAAACATGTCAGGAGCCTCGACTTGCTTGATGGATGTCGAGACAGTCCGCAAAAACACTGTCACAAGTAGAGAGGGACCCTGAGGTCACACCAGCATCGCGAAGGAGCTCCATGGGCCCCAAATCAACTCGAGATGAGGCCCGCTTCCCCTGCATTGACTCCAGAGCCATCCCCCGTTCCCCATCAAACACGACCTGAGGCTTGACTCCCTTTAGGCAACTCCAGAGGTTCCCCGAGAACAACGCCCCGAGTCTAGAGGAGTACCAAGTTCAGCAGAGCAACTCGAGGACTGCTCCGTGTACCCCAAATTGCCTCGAGATGAGAGCTGATTCCCTGGCTTAGACTCAAGACGTAGGCCACCCACCTTTCCACAAGCCCCTCAAGAGGAGGCTTCTCTCAGCAATAGGTATGAGGGAGGGACCCTGAGATTGCTGCCTCAATGGGCATATACACCGAGAAGCCCTGACTCGAAAGGAGGCCGGGTTTCCTTGCAGTGGCTTGAATACAGTCTAGTCTTTCATCTCACAAGGTGAAGGGATGTCTGCACCACTGTGGAGTCCCTAGAGAAAGCCCTAGGTCCCCGACTCCTTTCGACGGAATGCCTCACATGCCTCTGACACCTCGAGAGGCACGCAGAGCTCACTGCTTCAAAATTTGACGGAGCCTGACTCCTCTTGAACATTGACAGGAATCCCAGTATCCCTGTGGCTACTGGAAAGGGACCCTGGGTCTCCCGACTCACCTCGAGAAGCGTTCCTTTTGCCCTGCCAAGCCTCGAAGAGACTCCTGAGGTGTCCCTCGTAACTCGACCTGAGTCCTGACTTCGTTGAACAACACAACGAGGGTTGAAGGGCCATCCCCGCCGTAAGGGCCATCCGAATGTAAGTCCCAGGTACCCCCCCCCCGCCGCAACTCGAGAAAAACCATGAGACTTCCCCCTCCAAGCGAGATGAGGCCCGATTCCCCTGCACTGCATGCAGAGCAATTCCGTGAGCCCCCTGAAACATGTCAGGAGCCTCGACTTGCTTGATGGATGTCGAGACAGTCCGCAAAAAAAAAACACTGTCACAAGTAGAGAGGGACCCTGAGGTCACACCAGCATCGCGAAGGAGCTCCATGGGCCCCAAAATCAACTCGAGATGAGGCCCGCTTCCCCTGCATTGACTCCAGAGCCATCCCCCGTTCCCCATCAAACACGACCTGAGGCTTGACTCCCTTTAGGCAACTCCAGAGGTTCCCCGAGAACAACGGGCCAAGTCTAGAGGAGTACCAAGTTCAGCAGAGCAACTCGAGGACTGCTCCGTGTACCCCAAATTGCCTCGAGATGAGAGCTGATTCCCTGGCTTAGACTCAAGACGTAGGCCACCTTTCCACTGAGCCCCTCAAGAGGAGGCCACCTTCACAAGCCCCTCAGAGGAGGCTTCTCTCAGCAATAGGTATGAGGGAGGGACCCTGAGATTGCTGCCTCAATGGGCATATACACCGAGAAGCCCTGACTCGAAAGGAGGCCGGCTTTCCTTGCAGTGGCTTGAATACAGTCTAGTCTTTCATCTCACAAGCTGAAGGGATGTCTGCACCACCTGTGGAGTCCCTAGAGAAAGCCCTAGGTCCCCGACTCCTTTCGACGGAATGCCTCACATGCCTCTGACACCTCGAGAGGCACGCAGAGCTCACTGCTTCAAAATTTGACGGAGCCTGACTCCTCTTGAACATTGACAGGAATCCCAGTATCCCTGTGGCTACTGGAAAGGGACCCTGGGTCTCCCGACTCACCTCGAGAAGCGTCCCTTTTGCCCTGCCAAGCCTCGAAGAGACTCCTGAGGTGTCCTCTCGTAACTCGACAGGAGTCCTGACTTCGTTGAACAAACACGAGGGTTGAAGGGCCATCCCCGCCGTAAGTCGAGAATGTACCCCAGGTCCCCGCCGCAAGGTCCCGCCGCAAAAAAAAAAAACATGAGACTTCCCCCTCCAAGCGAGATGAGGCCCGATTCCCCTGCACTGCATGCAGAGCAATTCCGTGAGCCCCCTGAAACATGTCAGGAGCCTCGACTTGCTTGATGGATGTCGAGACAGTCCGCAAAAACACTGTCACAAGTAGAGAGGGACCCTGAGGTCACACCAGCATCGCGAAGGAGCTCCATGGGCCCCAAATCAACTCGAGATGAGGCCCGCTTCCCCTGCATTGACTCCAGAGCCATCCCCCGTTCCCCATCAAACACGACCTGAGGCTTGACTCCCTTTAGGCAACTCCAGAGGTTCCCCGAGAACAACGGGCCAAGTCAAGAGGAGTACCAAGTTCAGCAGAGCAACTCGAGGACTGCTCCGTGTACCCCAAATTGCCTCGAGATGAGAGCTGATTCCCTGGCTTAGACTCAAGACGTAGGCCACCTTTCCACAAGCCCCTCAAGAGGAGGCCACTTTCCACAAGCAATCAAGAGGAGGCTTCTCTCAGCAATAGGTATGAGGGAGGGAGGGAGGGGACCCTGAGATTGCTGCCTCAATGGGCATATACACCGAGAAGCCCTGACTCGAAAGGAGGCCGGCTTTCCTTGCAGTGGCTTGAATACAGTCTAGTCTTTCATCTCACAAGCTGAAGGGATGTCTGCACCACCTGTGGAGTCCCTAGAGAAAGCCCTAGGTCCCCGACTCCTTTCGACGGAATGCCTCACATGCCTCTGACACCTCGAGAGGCACGCAGAGCTCACTGCTTCAAAATTTGACGGAGCCTGACTCCTCTTGAACATTGACAGGAATCCCAGTATCCCTGTGGCTACTGGAAAGGGACCCTGGGTCTCCCGACTCACCTCGAGAAGCGTTCCTTTTGCCCTGCCAAGCCTCGAAGAGACTCCTGAGGTGTCCCTCGTAACTCGACAGGAGTCCTGACTTCGTTGAACCAACACGAGGGTTGAAGGGCCATCCCCGCCGTAAGTCGAGAATGTACCCCAGGTCCCCGCCGCAACTCGAGAAAAAACCCATCCCCGCCGTAAGTCGAGAATGTACCCCAGGTCCCCGCCGCAACTCGAGAAAAAACCATGAGACTTCCCCTCCAAGCGAGATGAGGCCCGATTCCCCTGCACTGCATGCAGAGCAATTCCGTGAGCCCCCTGAAACATGTCAGGAGCCTCGACTTGCTTGATGGATGTCGAGACAGTCCGCAAAAAAAACACTGTCACAAGTAGAGAGGGACCCTGAGGTCACACCAGCATCGCGAAGGAGCTCCATGGGCCCCAAATCAACTCGAGATGAGGCCCGCTTCCCCTGCATTGACTCCAGAGCCATCCCCCGTTCCCCATCAAACACGACCTGAGGCTTGACTCCCTTTAGGCAACTCCAGAGGTTCCCCGAGAACAACGGGCCAAGTCTAGAGGAGTACCAAGTTCAGCAGAGCAACTCGAGGACTGCTCCGTGTACCCCAAATTGCCTCGAGATGAGAGCTGATTCCCTGGCTTAGACTCAAGACGTAGGCCACCTTTCCACAAGCCCCTCAAGAGGAGGCTTCTCTCACAGCCCCTAGGTTCTCTCAGAGGGAGGGGTATGAGAGGGACCCTGCTGCCTCAATGGGCATATACACCGAGAAGCCCTGACTCGAAAGGAGGCCGGCTTTCCTTGCAGTGGCTTGAATACAGTCTAGTCTTTCATCTCACAAGCTGAAGGGATGTCTGCACCACCTGTGGAGTCCCTAGAGAAAGCCCTAGGTCCCCGACTCCTTTCGACGGAATGCCTCACATGCCTCTGACACCTCGAGAGGCACGCAGAGCTCACTGCTTCAAAATTTGACGGAGCCTGACTCCTCTTGAACATTGACAGGAATCCCAGTATCCCTGTGGCTACTGGAAAGGGACCCTGGGTCTCCCGACTCACCTCGAGAAGCGTTCCTTTTGCCCTGCCAAGCCTCGAAGAGACTCCTGAGGTGTCCCTCGTAACTCGACAGGAGTCCTGACTTCGTTGAACAAACACGAGGGTTGAAGGGCCATCCCCGCCGTAAGTCGAGAATGTACCCCAGGTCCCCGCCGCAACTCGAGAAAAAAGGTCCCCCGCCGCAACTGAGACTTCCCCCTCCAAGCGAGATGAGGCCCCCTCCAAGCGAGATGATTCCCCCCTGCACTGCATGCAGAGCAATTCCGTGAGCCCCCTGAAACATGTCAGGAGCCTCGACTTGCTTGATGGATGTCGAGACAGTCCGCAAAAACACTGTCACAAGTAGAGAGGGACCCTGAGGTCACACCAGCATCGCGAAGGAGCTCCATGGGCCCCAAATCAACTCGAGATGAGGCCCGCTTCCCCTGCATTGACTCCAGAGCCATCCCCCGTTCCCCATCAAACACGACCTGAGGCTTGACTCCCTTTAGGCAACTCCAGAGGTTCCCCGAGAACAACGGGCCAAGTCTAGAGGAGTACCAAGTTCAGCAGAGCAACTCGAGGACTGCTCCGTGTACCCCAAATTGCCTCGAGATGAGAGCTGATTCCCTGGCTTAGACTCAAGACGTAGGCCACCTTTCCACAAGCCCCTCAAGAGGAGGCTTCTCTCAGCAATAGGTATGAGGGAGGGACCCTGAGATTGAGAGAGGGCCTGAGATTGCTGCCTCATGGGCATATACACCGAGAAGAAGCCCTGATCGAAAGGAGGCCGGCTTTCCTTGCAGTGGCTTGAATACAGTCTAGTCTTTCATCTCACAAGCTGAAGGGATGTCTGCACCACCTGTGGAGTCCCTAGAGAAAGCCCTAGGTCCCCGACTCCTTTCGACGGAATGCCTCACATGCCTCTGACACCTCGAGAGGCACGCAGAGCTCACTGCTTCAAAATTTGACGGAGCCTGACTCCTCTTGAACATTGACAGGAATCCCAGTATCCCTGTGGCTACTGGAAAGGGACCCTGGGTCTCCCGACTCACCTCGAGAAGCGTTCCTTTTGCCCTGCCAAGCCTCGAAGAGACTCCTGAGGTGTCCCTCGTAACTCGACAGGAGTCCTGACTTCGTTGAACCAACACGAGGATTGAAGGGCCATCCCCGCCGTAAGTCGAGAAGAATGTACCCCAGGTCCCCGCCGCAACTCGAGAAAAAAAACCATGAGACTTCCCCCTCCAAGCGAGATGAGGCCCCCCCTCCCCTGCCCTGCATGCATGCAGAGCAATTCCGTGAGCCCCCTGAAACATGTCAGGAGCCTCGACTTGCTTGATGGATGTCGAGACAGTCCGCAAAAACACTGTCACAAGTAGAGAGGGACCCTGAGGTCACACCAGCATCGCGAAGGAGCTCCATGGGCCCCAAATCAACTCGAGATGAGGCCCGCTTCCCCTGCATTGACTCCAGAGCCATCCCCCGTTCCCCATCAAACACGACCTGAGGCTTGACTCCCTTTAGGCAACTCCAGAGGTTCCCCGAGAACAACGGGCCAAGTCTAGAGGAGTACCAAGTCAGCAGAGAGCAGACTCGAGGACTGCTCCGTGTACCCCAAATTGCCTCGAGATGAGAGCTGATTCCCTGGCTTAGACTCAAGACGTAGGCCACCTTTCCACAAGCCCCTCAAGAGGAGGCTTCTCTCAGCAATAGGGAGGCTTCTCTGAGGGAGGGACCCTGAGATTGCTGCCTCAATGGGCATATACACCGAGAAGCCCTGACTCGAAAGGAGGCCGGGAGGCCGGGCTTTCCTTGCAGTGGCTTGAATACAGTCTAGTCTTTCATCTCACAAGCTGAAGGGATGTCTGCACCACCTGTGGAGTCCCTAGAGAAAGCCCTAGGTCCCCGACTCCTTTCGACGGAATGCCTCACATGCCTCTGACACCTCGAGAGGCACGCAGAGCTCACTGCTTCAAAATTTGACGGAGCCTGACTCCTCTTGAACATTGACAGGAATCCCAGTATCCCTGTGGCTACTGGAAAGGGACCCTGGGTCTCCCGACTCACCTCGAGAAGCGTTCCTTTTGCCCTGCCAAGCCTCGAAGAGACTCCTGAGGTGTCCCTCGTAACTCGACAGGAGTCCTGACTTCGTTGAACAAACACGAGGGTTGAAGGGCCATCCCCGCCGTAAGTCGAGAATGTACCCCAGGTCCCCGCCGCAACTCGAGAAAAACCATGAGACTTCCCCCTCCAAGCGAGATGAGGCCCGATTCCCCCAAGCACTGCATGCAGAGCAATTCCGTGAGCCCCCAAAAATGTGTCAGGAGCCTCGACTTGCTTGATGGATGTCGAGACAGTCCGCAAAAACACTGTCACAAGTAGAGAGGGACCCTGAGGTCACACCAGCATCGCGAAGGAGCTCCAT
Organism: Odocoileus hemionus; assembly: GCA_020976825.1. Lineage (NCBI taxonomy): Eukaryota > Metazoa > Chordata > Mammalia > Artiodactyla > Cervidae > Odocoileus > Odocoileus hemionus. The sequence goes on along the minus strand of JAJLRB010002086.1, from coordinate 69,605 downwards.
GGGCCCCAAATCAACTCGAGATGAGGCCCGCTTCCCCTGCATTGACTCCAGAGCCATCCCCCCCCCCCATCAAACACGACCTGAGGCTTGACTCCCTTTAGGCAACTCCAGAGGTTCCCCGAGAACAACGGGCCAAGTCTAGAGGAGTACCAAGTTCAGCAGAGCAACTCGAGGACTGCTCCGTGTACCCCAAATTGCCTCGAGATGAGAGCTGATTCCCTGGCTTAGACTCAAGACGTAGGCCACCTTTCCACAAGCCCCTCAAGAGGAGGCTTCTCTCAGCAATAGGTATGAGGGAGGGACCCTGAGATTGCTGCCTCAATGGGCATATACACCGAGAAGCCCTGACTCGAAAGGAGAAAGGAGGCCGGAGAAGCCCTTCGAAAGGCAGTTTCCTTGCAGTGCTTGTGGCTTGAATACAGTCTAGTCTTTCATCTCACAAGCTGAAGGGATGTCTGCACCACCTGTGGAGTCCCTAGAGAAAGCCCTAGGTCCCCGACTCCTTTCGACGGAATGCCTCACATGCCTCTGACACCTCGAGAGGCACGCAGAGCTCACTGCTTCAAAATTTGACGGAGCCTGACTCCTCTTGACAGGAATCCCAGTGACCCTGTGGCTCCTGGAAAGGGACCCCCTCTCCTGGACTCACTCGAAAAGCCTCCTGGGTCCTCCCCAAGCCTCGAAGAGACTCCTGAGTTGTCCTCGTGAACTCGACAGAGAGACTCGTGAGGTGTCGAGAGTCGAAGGGCCATCCCCGACTTCGTCGAGAATGTGACCCAGGTCCCCGTCGTAACCCCGAGAAAAAAAAACCATGAGACTTCCCCCTCCAAGCGAGATGAGAAAATGATTCCCCTGAGACTGACTTCCCCCTGCAGAGCCCGATTCCCTGCACTGCATGCAGAGCAATTCCGTGAGCCCCCTGAAAATGTGTCAGGAGCCTCGACTTGCTTGATGGATGTCGAGACAGTCCGCAAAAACACTGTCACAAGTAGAGAGGGACCCTGAGGTCACACCAGCATCGCGAAGGAGCTCCATGGGCCCCAAATCAACTCGAGATGAGGCCCGCTTCCCCTGCATTGACTCCAGAGCCATCCCCCGTTCCCCATCAAACACGACCTGAGGCTTGACTCCCTTTAGGCAACTCCAGAGGTTCCCCGAGAACAACGGGCCAAGTCTAGAGGAGTACCAAGTTCAGCAGAGCAACTCGAGGACTGCTCCGTGTACCCCAAATTGCCTCGAGATGAGAGCTGATTCCCTGGCTTAGACTCAAGACGTAGGCCACCTTTCCACAAGCCCCTCAAGAGGAGGCTTCTCTCAGCAATAGGTATGAGGGAGGGACCCTGAGATTGCTGCCTCAATGGGCATATACACCGAGAAGCCCTGACTCGAAAGGAGGCCGGGTTTCCTTGCAGTGGCTTGAATACAGTCTAGTCTAGTCTTTCATCTCACAAGCTGAAGGGATGTCTGCACCACCTGTGGAGTCCCTAGAGAAAGCCCTAGGTCCCCGACTCCTTTCGACGGAATGCCTCACATGCCTCTGACACCTCGAGAGGCACGCAGAGCTCACTGCTTCAAAATTTGACGGAGCCTGACTCCTCTTGAACATTGACAGGAATCCCAGTATCCCTGTGGCTACTGGAAAGGGACCCTGGGTCTCCCGACTCACCTCGAGAAGCGTTCCTTTTGCCCTGCCAAGCCTCGAAGAGACTCCTGAGGTGTCCCTCGTAACTCGACAGGAGTCCTGACTTCGTTGAACCAACACGAGGGTTGAAGGGCCATCCCCGCCGTAAGTCGAGAATGTACCCCAGGTCCCCGCCGCAACTCGAGAAAAACCATGAGACTTCCCCCCCCAAGCGAGATGAGGCCCGATTCCCCTGCACTGCATGCAGAGCAATTCCGTGAGCCCCCTGAAACATGTCAGGAGCCTCGACTTGCTTGATGGATGTCGAGACAGTCCGCAAAAACACTGTCACAAGTAGAGAGGGACCCTGAGGTCACACCAGCATCGCGAAGGAGCTCCATGGGCCCCAAATCAACTCGAGATGAGGCCCGCTTCCCCTGCATTGACTCCAGAGCCATCCCCCGTTCCCCATCAAACACGACCTGAGGCTTGACTCCCTTTAGGCAACTCCAGAGGTTCCCCGAGAACAACGGGCCAAGTCTAGAGGAGTACCAAGTTCAGCAGAGCAACTCGAGGACTGCTCCGTGTACCCCAAATTGCCTCGAGATGAGAGCTGATTCCCTGGCTTAGACTCAAGACGTAGGCCACCTTTCCACAAGCCCCTCAAGAGGAGGCTTCTCTCAGCAATAGGTATGAGGGAGGGACCCTGAGATTGCTGCCTCAATGGGCATATACACCGAGAAGCCCTGACTCGAAAGGAGGCCGGCTTTCCTTGCAGTGGCTTTTCCTTGCAGTGGCTTGAATACAGTCTAGTCATCTCACAAGCTGACAAGGAAGGGATGTCTGCACCACCTGTGGAGTCCCTAGAGAAAGCCCTAGGTCCCCGACTCCTTTCGACGGAATGCCTCACATGCCTCTGACACCTCGAGAGGCACGCAGAGCTCACTGCTTCAAAATTTGACGGAGCCTGACTCCTCTTGAACATTGACAGGAATCCCAGTATCCCTGTGGCTACTGGAAAGGGACCCTGGGTCTCCCGACTCACCTCGAGAAGCGTCCCTTTTGCCCTGCCAAGCCTCGAAGAGACTCCTGAGGTGTCCCTCGTAACTCGACAGGAGTCCTGACTTCGTTGAACCAACACGAGGGTTGAAGGGCCATCCCCGCCGTAAGTCGAGAATGTACCCCAGGTCCCCGCCGCAACTCGAGAAAAACCATGAGACTTCCCCCTCCAAGCGAGATGAGGCCCGATTCCCCTGCACTGCATGCAGAGCAATTCCGTGAGCCCCTGCACTGAAACATGTCAGGAGCCCCCTGACTTGCTTGATGGATGTCGAGACAGTCCGATGTCGAGACAGTCCGCAAAAACACTGTGTCACAAGTAGAGAGGGACCCTGAGGTCACACCAGCATCGCGAAGGAGCTCCATGGGCCCCAAATCAACTCGAGATGAGGCCCGCTTCCCCTGCATTGACTCCAGAGCCATCCCCCGTTCCCCATCAAACACGACCTGAGGCTTGACTCCCTTTAGGCAACTCCAGAGGTTCCCCGAGAACAACGGGCCAAGTCTAGAGGAGAGTACCAAGTTCAGCAGAGCAACTCGAGGACCGTGTACCCCAAATTGCCTCGAGATGAGAGCTGATTCCCTGGCTTAGACTCAAGACGTAGGCCACCTTTCCACAAGCCCCTCAAGAGGAGGCTTCTCTCAGCAATAGGTATGAGGGAGGGACCCTGAGATTGCTGCCTCAATGGGCATATACACCGAGAAGCCCTGACTCGAAAGGAGGCCGGCTTTCCCTTGCAGTGCCCTGACTGAATACAGTTTGTCTTTCATCTCACAAGTCTTGAACAAGGATGGGATGCTGCACCACCTGGAGTCCCTAGAGAAAGCCCTAGGTCCCCGACTCCTTTCGACGGAATGCCTCACATGCCTCTGACACCTCGAGAGGCACGCAGAGCTCACTGCTTCAAAATTTGACGGAGCCTGACTCCTCTTGAACATTGACAGGAATCCCAGTATCCCTGTGGCTACTGGAAAGGGACCCTGGGTCTCCCGACTCACCTCGAGAAGCGTCCCTTTTGCCCTGCCAAGCCTCGAAGAGACTCCTGAGGTGTCCCTCGTAACTCGACAGGAGTCCTGACTTCGTTGAACCAACACGAGGGTTGAAGGGCCATCCCCGCCGTAAGTCGAGAATGTACCCCAGGTCCCCGCCGCAACTCGAGAAAAAAACCATGAGACTTCCCCCTCCAAGCGAGATGAGGCCCGATTCCCCTGCACTGCATGCAGAGCAATTCCGTGAGCCCCCTGAAACATGTCAGGAGCCTCGACTTGCTTGATGGATGTCGAGACAGTCCGCAAAAACACTGTCACAACAGTAAAACACTGTCACAAGTAGAGAGGGACCCTGACCCTGAGGTCACACAGCATCGCGAAGGAGCTCCATGGGCCCCAAATCAACTCGAGATGAGGCCCGCTTCCCCTGCATTGACTCCAGAGCCATCCCCCGTTCCCCATCAAACACGACCTGAGGCTTGACTCCCTTTAGGCAACTCCAGAGGTTCCCCGAGAACAACGGGCCAAGTCTAGAGGAGTACCAAGTTCAGCAGAGCAACTCGAGGACTGCTCCGTGTACCCCAAATTGCCTCGAGATGAGAGCTGATTCCCTGGCTTAGACTCAAGACGTAGGCCACCTTTCCACAAGCCCCTCAAGAGGAGGCTTCTCTCAGCAATAGGTATGAGGGAGGGACCCTGAGATTGCTGCCTCAATGGGCATATACACCGAGAAGCCCTGACTCGAAAGGAGGCCGGCTTTCCTTGCAGTGGCTTGGCTACAGTCTAGTGGCTTTCATCTCTTTCAAGTCTTTGAAGGGATGTCTGCACACCTGTGGAGTGGAGTCCCTAGAGAGAAGAAAGCCCTAGGTCCCCGACTCCTTTCGACGGAATGCCTCACATGCCTCTGACACCTCGAGAGGCACGCAGAGCTCACTGCTTCAAAATTTGACGGAGCCTGACTCCTCTTGAACATTGACAGGAATCCCAGTATCCCTGTGGCTACTGGAAAGGGACCCTGGGTCTCCCGACTCACCTCGAGAAGCGTTCCTTTTGCCCTGCCAAGCCTCGAAGAGACTCCTGAGGTGTCCCTCGTAACTCGACAGGAGTCCTGACTTCGTTGAACCAACACGAGGGTTGAAGGGCCATCCCCGCCGTAAGTCGAGAATGTACCCCAGGTCCCCGCCGCAACTCGAGAAAAACCCCAGACTTCCCCCCCGCCAAGCGAGATGAGGCCCGATTCCCCTGCACTGCATGCAGAGCAATTCCGATGAGAGCCCCCTGAAACCCCTGCTGCATGCAGAGCAATTCCGTGAGCCCCCTGAAACATGTCAGGAGCCTCGACTTGCTTGATGGATGTCGAGACAGTCCGCAAAAAAACTGTCACAAGTAGAGAGGGACCCTGAGGTGAGGTCACACCAGCATCATCGAAAGGAGCTCCATGGGCCCCAAATCAACTCGAGATGAGGCCCGCTTCCCCTGCATTGACTCCAGAGCCATCCCCCGTTCCCCATCAAACACGACCTGAGGCTTGACTCCCTTTAGGCAACTCCAGAGGTTCCCCGAGAACAACGGGCCAAGTCTAGAGGAGTACCAAGTTCAGCAGAGCAACTCGAGGACTGCTCCGTGTACCCCAAATTGCCTCGAGATGAGAGCTGATTCCCTGGCTTAGACTCAAGACGTAGGCCACCTTTCCACAAGCCCCTCAAGAGGAGGCTTCTCTCAGCAATAGCAATATGGGGAGGGAGAGATTGCTGCCTCAATGGGCATATACACCGAGAAGCCCTGACTCGAAAGGAGGCCGGCTTTCCTTGCAGTGGCTTGAATACAGTCTAGTCTTTCATCTCACAAGCTGAAGGGATGTCTGCACACAAGCTGAAGGAGTCCCTGCAGAGAAAGCCCTAGGTCCCCCCTAGGTCCCCGACTCCTTTCGTACGGAATGGAATGCATGCCTCTGCCTCTGACGAGAGAGCACGCAGAGCTCACTGCTTCAAAATTTGACGGAGCCTGACTCCTCTTGAACATTGACAGGAATCCCAGTATCCCTGTGGCTACTGGAAAGGGACCCTGGGTCTCCCGACTCACCTCGAGAAGCGTTCCTTTTGCCCTGCCAAGCCTCGAAGAGACTCCTGAGGTGTCCCTCGTAACTCGACAGGAGTCCTGACTTCGTTGAACCAACACGAGGGTTGAAGGGCCATCCCCGCCGTAAGTCGAGAATGTACCCCAGGTCCCCCGCCGCAACTCGAGAAAAACCATGAGACTTCCCCCCCCCAAGCGAGATGAGGCCCGATTCCCCTGCACTGCATGCAGAGCAATTCCCCTGTGAGCCCCCTGAAACATGTCAGGAGAGCCTCGACTTGCTTGATGGATGTCGAGACAGTCCGCAAAAACACTGTCACAAGTAGAGAGGGACCCTGAGGTCACAGCAGCAGCGAAGGCTCCATGGGCCCCAAATCAACTCGAGATGAGGCCCGCTTCCCCTGCATTGACTCCAGAGCCATCCCCCGTTCCCCATCAAACACGACCTGAGGCTTGACTCCCTTTAGGCAACTCCAGAGGTTCCCCGAGAACAACGGGCCAAGTCTAGAGGAGTACCAAGTTCAGCAGAGCAACTCGAGGACTGCTCCGTGTACCCCAAATTGCCTCGAGATGAGAGCTGATTCCCTGGCTTAGACTCAAGACGTAGGCCACCTTTCCACAAGCCCCTCAAGAGGAGGCTTCTCTCAGCAATAGGTATGAGGGAGGGACCCTGAGATTGCTGCCTCAATGGGCATATACACCGAGAAGCCCTGACTCGAAAGGAGGCCGGCTTTCCTTGCAGTGGCTTGAATACAGTCTAGTCTTTCATCTCACAAGCTGAAGGGATGTCTGCACCACCTGTGGAGTCCCTAGAGAAAGCCCTAGGTCCCCGAGAAAGCCCTAGGTCCCCGACTCCTTTCGACGGAATGCCACATGCCTCTGACACCTCGAGAGGCACGCAGAGCTCACTGCTTCAAAATTTGACGGAGCCTGACTCCTCTTGAACATTGACAGGAATCCCAGTATCCCTGTGGCTACTGGAAAGGGACCCTGGGTCTCCCGACTCACCTCGAGAAGCGTTCCTTTTGCCCTGCCAAGCCTCGAAGAGACTCCTGAGGTGTCCCTCGTAACTCGACAGGAGTCCTGACTTCGTTGAACAAACACGAGGGTTGAAGGGCCATCCCCGCCGTAAGTCGAGAATGTACCCCAGGTCCCCGCCGCAACTCGAGAAAAACCATGAGACTTCCCCCTCCAAGCGAGATGAGGCCCGATTCCCCTGCACTGCATGCAGAGCAATTCCGTGAGCCCCCTGAAACATGTCAGGAGCCCCCGACTTGCTTGATGGATGTCGAGACAGTCCGCAAAAAAAAACTGTCACAAGTAGAGAGGGACCCTGAGGTCACACCAGCATCGCGAAGGAGCTCCATGGGCCCCAAATCAACTCGAGATGAGGCCCGCTTCCCCTGCATTGACTCCAGAGCCATCCCCCGTTCCCCATCAAACACGACCTGAGGCTTGACTCCCTTTAGGCAACTCCAGAGGTTCCCCGAGAACAACGGGCCAAGTCTAGAGGAGTACCAAGTTCAGCAGAGCAACTCGAGGACTGCTCCGTGTACCCCAAATTGCCTCGAGATGAGAGCTGATTCCCTGGCTTAGACTCAAGACGTAGGCCACCTTTCCACAAGCCCCTCAAGAGGAGGCTTCTCTCAGCAATAGGTATGAGGGAGGGACCCTGAGATTGCTGCCTCAATGGGCATATACACCGAGAAGCCCTGACTCGAAAGGAGGCCGGCTTTCCTTGCAGTGGCTTGAATACAGTCTAGTCTTTCATCTCACAAGCTGAAGGGATGTCTGCACCACCTGTGGAGTCCCTAGAGAAAGCCCTAGGTCCCCGACTCCTTTCGACGGAATGCCTCACATGCCTCTGACACCTCGAGAGGCACGCAGAGCTCACTGCTTCAAAATTTGACGGAGCCTGACTCCTCTTGAACATTGACAGGAATCCCAGTATCCCTGTGGCTACTGGAAAGGGACCCTGGGTCTCCCGACTCACCTCGAGAAGCGTTCCTTTTGCCCTGCCAAGCCTCGAAGAGACTCCTGAGGTGTCCCTCGTAACTCGACAGGAGTCCTGACTTCGTTGAACAAACACGAGGGTTGAAGGGCCATCCCCGCCGTAAGTCGAGAATGTACCCCAGGTCCCCGCCGCAACTCGAGAAAAAAAACCATGAGACTTCCCCCTCCAAGCGAGATGAGGCCCGATTCCCCTGCACTGCATGCAGAGCAATTCCGTGAGCCCCCTGAAACATGTCAGGAGCCTCGACTTGCTTGATGGATGTCGAGACAGTCCGCAAAAACACTGTCACAAGTAGAGAGGGACCCTGAGGTCACACCAGCATCGCGAAGGAGCTCCATGGGCCCCAAATCAACTCGAGATGAGGCCCGCTTCCCCTGCATTGACTCCAGAGCCATCCCCCGTTCCCCATCAAACACGACCTGAGGCTTGACTCCCTTTAGGCAACTCCAGAGGTTCCCCGAGAACAACGGGCCAAGTCTAGAGGAGTACCAAGTTCAGCAGAGCAACTCGAGGACTGCTCCGTGTACCCCAAATTGCCTCGAGATGAGAGCTGATTCCCTGGCTTAGACTCAAGACGTAGGCCACCTTTCCACAAGCCCCTCAAGAGGAGGCTTCTCTCAGCAATAGGTATGAGGGAGGGACCCTGAGATTGCTGCCTCAATGGGCATATACACCGAGAAGCCCTGACTCGAAAGGAGGCCGGCTTTCCTTGCAGTGGCTTGAATACAGTCTAGTCTTTCATCTCACAAGCTGAAGGGATGTCTGCACCACCTGTGGAGTCCCTAGAGAAAGCCCTAGGTCCCCGACTCCTTTCGACGGAATGCCTCACATGCCTCTGACACCTCGAGAGGCACGCAGAGCTCACTGCTTCAAAAATTTGACGGAGCCTGACTCCTCTTGAACATTGACAGGAATCCCAGTATCCCTGTGGCTACTGGAAAGGGACCCTGGGTCTCCCGACTCACCTCGAGAAGCGTTCCTTTTGCCCTGCCAAGCCTCGAAGAGACTCCTGAGGTGTCCCTCGTAACTCGACAGGAGTCCTGACTTCGTTGAACCAACACGAGGGTTGAAGGGCCATCCCCGCCGTAAGTCGAGAATGTACCCCAGGTCCCCGCCGCAACTCGAGAAAAAAAAACCATGAGACTTCCCCCTCCAAGCGAGATGAGGCCCGATTCCCCTGCACTGCATGCAGAGCAATTCCGTGAGCCCCCTGAAACATGTCAGGAGCCTCGACTTGCTTGATGGATGTCGAGACAGTCCGCAAAAAACACTGTCACAAGTAGAGAGGGACCCTGAGGTCACACCAGCATCGCGAAGGAGCTCCATGGGCCCCAAATCAACTCGAGATGAGGCCCGCTTCCCCTGCATTGACTCCAGCCATCCCCCGTTCCCCATCAAACACGACCTGAGGCTTGACTCCCTTTAGGCAACTCCAGAGGTTCCCCGAGAACAACGGGCCAAGTCTAGAGGAGTACCAAGTTCAGCAGAGCAACTCGAGGACTGCTCCGTGTACCCCCCAATTGCCTCGAGATGAGAGCTGATTCCCTGGCTTAGACTCAAGACGTAGGCCACCTTTCCACAAGCCCCTCAAGAGGAGGCTTCTCTCAGCAATAGGTATGAGGGAGGGACCCTGAGATTGCTGCCTCAATGGGCATATACACCGAGAAGCCCTGACTCGAAAGGAGGCCGGCTTTCCTTGCAGTGGCTTGAATACAGTCTAGTCTTTCATCTCACAAGCTGAAGGGATGTCTGCACCACCTGTGGAGTCCCTAGAGAAAGCCCTAGGTCCCCGACTCCTTTCGACGGAATGCCTCACATGCCTCTGACACCTCGAGAGGCACGCAGAGCTCACTGCTTCAAAATTTGACGGAGCCTGACTCCTCTTTGAACATTGACAGGAATCCCAGTATCCCTGTGGCTACTGGAAAGGGACCCTGGGTCTCCCGACTCACCTCGAGAAGCGTCCCTTTTGCCCTGCCAAGCCTCGAAGAGACTCCTGAGGTGTCCCTCGTAACTCGACAGGAGTCCTGACTTCGTTGAAAAACACGAGGGGTTGAAGGGCCATCCCCGCCGTAAGTCGAGAATGTACCCCAGGTCCCCGCCGCAACTCGAGAAAAACCATGAGACTTCCCCCTCCAAGCGAGATGAGGCCCGATTCCCCTGCACTGCATGCAGAGCAATTCCGTGAGCCCCCTGAAACATGTCAGGAGCCTCGACTTGCTTGATGGATGTCGAGACAGTCCGCAAAAAAACACTGTCACAAGTAGAGAGGGACCCTGAGGTCACACCAGCATCGCGAAGGAGCTCCATGGGCCCCAAATCAACTCGAGATGAGGCCCGCTTCCCCTGCATTGACTCCAGAGCCATCCCCCGTTCCCCATCAAACACGACCTGAGGCTTGACTCCCTTTAGGCAACTCCAGAGGTTCCCCGAGAACAACGGGCCAAGTCTAGAGGAGTACCAAGTTCAGCAGAGCAACTCGAGGACTGCTCCGTGTACCCCAAATTGCCTCGAGATGAGAGCTGATTCCCTGGCTTAGACTCAAGACGTAGGCCACCTTTCCACATTGACAGGAATCCCAGTATCCCTGTGGCTACTGGAAAGGGACCCTGGGTCTCCCGACTCACCTCGAGAAGCGTCCTTTTGCCCTGCCAAGCCTCGAAGAGACTCCTGAGGTGTCCCTCGTAACTCGACAGGAGTCCTGACTTCGTTGAACAAACACGAGGGTTGAAGGGCCATCCCCGCCGTAAGTCGAGAATGTACCCCAGGTCCCCGCCGCAACTCGAGAAAAACCATGAGACTTCCCCCTCCAAGCGAGATGAGGCCCGATTCCCCTGCACTGCATGCAGAGCAATTCCGTGAGCCCCCTGAAACATGTCAGGAGCCTCGACTTGCTTGATGGATGTCGAGACAGTCCGCAAAAACACTGTCACAAGTAGAGAGGGACCCTGAGGTCACACCAGCATCGCGAAGGAGCTCCATGGGCCCCAAATCAACTCGAGATGAGGCCCGCTTCCCCTGCATTGACTCCAGAGCCATCCCCCGTTCCCCATCAAACACGACCTGAGGCTTGACTCCCTTTAGGCAACTCCAGAGGTTCCCCGAGAACAACGGGCCAAGTCTAGAGGAGTACCAAGTTCAGCAGAGCAACTCGAGGACTGCTCCGTGTACCCCAAATTGCCTCGAGATGAGAGCTGATTCCCTGGCTTAGACTCAAGGTATCCCTGTGGCTACTGGAAAGGGACCCTGGGTCTCCCGACTCACCTCGAGAAGCGTCCCTTTTGCCCTGCCAAGCCTCGAAGAGACTCCTGAGGTGTCCCTCGTAACTCGACAGGAGTCCTGACTTCGTTGAACAAACACGAGGGTTGAAGGGCCATCCCCGCCGTAAGTCGAGAATGTACCCCAGGTCCCCGCCGCAACTCGAGAAAAACCATGAGACTTCCCCCTCCAAGCGAGATGAGGCCCGATTCCCCTGCACTGCATGCAGAGCAATTCCGTGAGCCCCCTGAAACATGTCAGGAGCCTCGACTTGCTTGATGGATGTCGAGACAGTCCGCAAAAAACACTGTCACAAGTAGAGAGGGACCCTGAGGTCACACCAGCATCGCGAAGGAGCTCCATGGGCCCCAAATCAACTCGAGATGAGGCCCGCTTCCCCTGCATTGACTCCAGAGCCATCCCCGTTCCCCATCAAACACGACCTGAGGCTTGACTCCCTTTAGGCAACTCCAGAGGTTCCCGAGAACAACGGGCCAAGTCTAGAGGAGTACCAAGTTCAGCAGAGCAACTCGAGGACTGCTCCGTGTACCCCAAATTGCCTCGAGATGAGAGCTGATTCCCTGGCTTAGACTCAAGACGTAGGCCACCTTTCCACAAGCCCCTCAAGAGGAGGCTTCTCTCAGCAATAGGTATGAGGGAGGGACCCTGAGATTGCTGCCTCAATGGGCATATACACCGAGAAGCCCTGACTCGAAAGGAGGCCGGGTTTCCTTGCAGTGGCTTGAATACAGTCTAGTCTTTCATCTCACAAGGTGAAGGGATGTCTGCACCACCTGTGGAGTCCCTAGAGAAAGCCCTAGGTCCCCGACTCCTTTCGACGGAATGCCTCACATGCCTCTGACACCTCGAGAGGCACGCAGAGCTCACTGCTTCAAAATTTGACGGAGCCTGACTCCTCTTGAACATTGACAGGAATCCCAGTATCCCTGTGGCTACTGGAAAGGGACCCTGGGTCTCCGACTCACCTCGAGAAGCGTTCCTTTTGCCCTGCCAAGCCTCGAAGAGACTCCTGAGGTGTCCCTCGTAACTCGACAGGAGTCCTGACTTCGTTGAACAAACACGAGGGTTGAAGGGCCATCCCCGCCGTAAGTCGAGAATGTACCCCAGGTCCCCGCCGCAACTCGAGAAAAACCATGAGACTTCCCCCTCCAAGCGAGATGAGGCCCGATTCCCCTGCACTGCATGCAGAGCAATTCCGTGAGCCCCCTGAAACATGTCAGGAGCCTCGACTTGCTTGATGGATGTCGAGACAGTCCGCAAAAAACACTGTCACAAGTAGAGAGGGACCCTGAGGTCACACCAGCATCGCGAAGGAGCTCCATGGGCCCCAAATCAACTCGAGATGAGGCCCGCTTCCCCTGCATTGACTCCAGAGCCATCCCCCGTTCCCCATCAAACACGACCTGAGGCTTGACTCCCTTTAGGCAACTCCAGAGGTTCCCCGAGAACAACGGGCCAAGTCTAGAGGAGTACCAAGTTCAGCAGAGCAACTCGAGGACTGCTCCGTGTACCCCAAATTGCCTCGAGATGAGAGCTGATTCCCTGGCTTAGACTCAAGACGTAGGCCACCTTTCCACAAGCCCCTCAAGAGGAGGCTTCTCTCAGCAATAGGTATGAGGGAGGGACCCTGAGATTGCTGCCTCAATGGGCATATACACCGAGAAGCCCTGACTCGAAAGGAGGCCGGCTTTCCTTGCAGTGGCTTGAATACAGTCTAGTCTTTCATCTCACAAGCTGAAGGGATGTCTGCACCACCTGTGGAGTCCCTAGAGAAAGCCCTAGGTCCCCGACTCCTTTCGACGGAATGCCTCACATGCCTCTGACACCTCGAGAGGCACGCAGAGCTCACTGCTTCAAAATTTGACGGAGCCTGACTCCTCTTGAACATTGACAGGAATCCCAGTATCCCTGTGGCTACTGGAAAGGGACCCTGGGTCTCCCGACTCACCTCGAGAAGCGTCCCTTTTGCCCTGCCAAGCCTCGAAGAGACTCCTGAGGTGTCCCTCGTAACTCGACAGGAGTCCTGACTTCGTTGAACAAACACGAGGGTTGAAGGGCCATCCCGCCGTAAGTCGAGAATGTACCCCAGGTCCCCGCCGCAACTCGAGAAAAACCATGAGACTTCCCCCTCCAAGCGAGATGAGGCCCGATTCCCCTGCACTGCATGCAGAGCAATTCCGTGAGCCCCCTGAAACATGTCAGGAGCCTCGACTTGCTTGATGGATGTCGAGACAGTCCGCAAAAACACTGTCACAAGTAGAGAGGGACCCTGAGGTCACACCAGCATCGCGAAGGAGCTCCATGGGCCCCAAATCAACTCGAGATGAGGCCCGCTTCCCCTGCATTGACTCCAGAGCCATCCCCCGTTCCCCATCAAACACGACCTGAGGCTTGACTCCCTTTAGGCAACTCCAGAGGTTCCCGAGAGAACAACGGGCCAAGTCTAGAGGAGTACCAAGTTCAGCAGAGCAACTCGAGGACTGCTCCGTGTACCCCAAATTGCCTCGAGATGAGAGCTGATTCCCTGGCTTAGACTCAAGACGTAGGCCACCTTTCCACAAGCCCCTCAAGAGGAGGCTTCTCTCAGCAATAGGTATGAGGGAGGGACCCTGAGATTGCTGCCTCAATGGGCATATACACCGAGAAGCCCTGACTCGAAAGGAGGCCGGGTTTCCTTGCAGTGGCTTGAATACAGTCTAGTCTTTCATCTCACAAGGTGAAGGGATGTCTGCACCACCTGTGGAGTCCCTAGAGAAAGCCCTAGGTCCCGACTCCTTTCGACGGAATGCCTCACATGCCTCTGACACCTCGAGAGGCACGCAGAGCTCACTGCTTCAAAATTTGACGGAGCCTGACTCCTCTTGAACATTGACAGGAATCCCAGTATCCCTGTGGCTACTGGAAAGGGGCCCTGGGTCTCCCGACTCACCTCGAGAAGCGTCCCTTTTGCCCTGCCAAGCCTCGAAGAGACTCCTGAGGTGTCCCTCGTAACTCGACAGGAGTCCTGACTTCGTTGAACCAACACGAGGGTTGAAGGGCCATCCCCGCCGTAAGTCGAGAATGTACCCCAGGTCCCCGCCGCAACTCGAGAAAAACAATGAGACTTCCCCCTCCAAGCGAGATGAGGCCCGATTCCCCTGCACTGCATGCAGAGCAATTCCGTGAGCCCCCTGAAACATGTCAGGAGCCTCGACTTGCTTGATGGATGTCGAGACAGTCCGCAAAAACACTGTCACAAGTAGAGAGGGACCCTGAGGTCACACCAGCATCGCGAAGGAGCTCCATGGGCCCCAAATCAACTCGAGATGAGGCCCGCTTCCCCTGCATTGACTCCAGAGCCATCCCCCGTTCCCCATCAAACACGACCTGAGGCTTGACTCCCTTTAGGCAACTCCAGAGGTTCCCGAGAACAACGGGCCAAGTCTAGAGGAGTACCAAGTTCAGCAGAGCAACTCGAGGACTGCTCCGTGTACCCCAAATTGCCTCGAGATGAGAGCTGATTCCCTGGCTTAGACTCAAGACGTAGGCCACCTTTCCACAAGCCCCTCAAGAGGAGGCTTCTCTCAGCAATAGGTATGAGGAGGGACCCTGAGATTGCTGCCTCAATGGGCATATACACCGAGAAGCCCTAGCATCGATGAGAGCTCCTGAGGTGTCCCTCGTAACTCGACAGGAGTTCCTGACTTCGTTGAACAAACACTCGAGGGTTGTAGGGTATATCCCCGCCGTAAGTCGAAGAATGTACCCCAGGTCCCAGACGCCGCAACTCGAGTAAACACGCATGGAGACTTCCCCCTCCAAGCGAGATGAGGCCCGATTCCCTGCACTGCATGCAGAGCAATTCCTGTGAGCCCCCTGAAACATGTCAGGGAGCCTCGACTTGCTTGTTGGATGTCGAGGACAGTCCGCAAAAAAACTGTCACAAGTAGGAGAGGGACCTGAGGTCACAACAGCATTGCGAAGGATGCTCCATGGGCCCCAAAATCAACTCGAGATGAGGCCCGCTTTCCCCGGCATTGACTCCAGAGCCATCCCCCGTGTCCCCATCAAAACACGACCTGAGGCTGCTGACTCCCTTTAGGCAACTCCAGAGGTTCCCCGAGAATCAACGGGCCCCAAGTCTAGATGAGTACCAAGTTTCAGCTGGCAACTCTGAGGACTGCTCCGTTGTACCACCAAATGGCTCGAGATAAGAGCTGATTCCGGTGGGCTTAGACTCAATAGACGTAGGCCACCTTTCCACAAGCCCTCAAGAGAAGGCTTCTCTCAGCAATAGGTAGGAGGGAGGGACCCTGAGATTGCTGCCTCAAATGGGCATATACACCGAGAAGCCCTGATCTCGAAAGGAGGCCGGCATTTCCTCTGCAGTGGACTTGAATACAATCTAGGTCTTTCATCACACAAGGTGAAGGGATATGTCTGCACCACCTTGGAGGTCCCTAGAGAAAAGCCTAGGTTCCCCGACCTCCTTTCGACGGAAATGCCTCACATGCCTCGACACCACGAGAGGCACGCAGAGCTCACTGCTTCAAAATTTGACGGCAGCCTGACTCCTCTTGAACATTGACAAGAATCCCAGTATCCTGTGGCTACTGGAAAGGGACCCTGGGTCTCCCGGACTCACCTCGAGAAGCGTCCCTTTTGCCCTGCCAAGCTCGAAGAGGCTCCTGAGAGTGTCCCTCGTAATCTCCGACAGGAGTCCTGACTTCGTTAGAAACAAACTCACGAGGGTTGAAGGGCCATCCCCGCCGTAAGTCGAGAATGTACCCAGGTCCCCGCCGCAACTCTGAGGGAAAAACCATGAGACTTCCCCCTCAAGCGAGATGAGCCTCGATTCCCATGCACTGCATGCAGAGCCAATTCCGTGAGCCCCATGAAACATGTCAGGAGCCTCGACTTTGCTTGATGGATGCTCGATGGACAGTCCGCAAAAACACTGTCACAAAGTAGAGAGGGACCCTGAGGTCACACCACGCATCGTGAAGGAGCTCCATGGGGGCCCCTAAAGTACAACTCGAGATGAGGCCCCGCTTCCCCTGCATGACTCGCAGAGCCCATCCCCCGTTCCCATCAAAACACGGACACTGAGGCTTGACTCCCTTTAGGCAACTCTCAGAGGTTTCCCGAGAACAACGGGCCAAGTCTAGAGAGTACAAGTTCAGCAGGGCAACTCGTCGGGGATGCTCCCGTGTACCCAAAATTGCCTCAGAGTTGAGAGCTGATTCCCTGGCCTTAGACTCAAAGACGTAGGCCACACTTTCCACAATCCCATCAAGAGGAGGCTTCTCTCAGCAATAGGTATGAGGGAGGGACCCATGAGATTTGCTGCCTCAATGGGGCATATACACCGAGAAGCCTCGACTCGAAAGGAGCCGGGTTTCCTGGCAGTGGCATTGAATAAGTACTAGTCTTTGCATCTCACATGATGAAGGGGTGTCTTTGCTCTCTCTTCTATTTATTCTTTTTTTTTTGCTTATTGCTTGTTTTACTTTTTGTTCTGTGTTGTTTGTCTTTTGTTTTTTTTTCCTTTTCTAGAGAAAGCCCTCTTTCCTTTAGCTTTTGTCCCCGATAATCCTTTTCGACGGAAATTCTCACAGGTTCCGCCTCTGACACCTTGACGAGAGGCACGTCAGAGCTCACTGCTTCAAAATTGACGGAGCCTGACTCCTCTTGAACATTGACAGGAAAACCCAGTATCCCAAGTGGCTACTGGAAAGGGGCCTGGGTCTCCCGACTCACCTCTGGGTAGAAGCGTTCCTTTTGCCTGGCCAAGCCTCGAGAAGAGTCCTTGAGGTGTCCCTCGTAACTCGACAGGAGTCCTGACTTCGTTGAACAAACACGAACGGGTTGAAGGGCCATTCCCCACCGTAAGTCGACGAATTACCCCAGGTCCCGCGCAAATCGAGAAAAACTAATGAGACTTCCCCTCCAAGCGAGATGAGCACGATTCCCCTGCACTGCATGCTGAGCAATTCCGTGAGCCCCCTGAAACATGTCAGGAGCCTCGACTTGCTTGATGGATGTCGAGACAGTCCGCAAAAAACACTGTCACAGATAGAGAGGGACCCTGAGTCACACTAGCATCGCGAAGTAGCATCCATGGCCCCAAATTCAACTCGAGGATGAGCACCTCGCTGCCTCCTGAATTGACTGCCGAGCCATCCGCCGTACCCAATCCATACACGTAACTGAGGGTTGAACTACCTTTAGGCAACTCCAGATGTTCCCGAGAACAACGCGCCAAGTCTAGCGGAAAGTACCAAGTTCAAGCCAGACGGTCAACTCGAGGACTGCTCCGTGTACCCAAAGTGCCGTCGAGATGAGAGCTGATTCCCTGGATTAGACTCAAGACGTAGGCCACCTTTCCACAAGCCCCTCAAGAGGAGGCTTCTCTCAGCAATAGGTATGAGGGAGGGACCCTGAGATTGCTGCCTCAATGGGCATATACACCGAGAAGCCCTGACTCGAAAGGAGGCCGGGTTTCCTTGCAGTGGCTTGAATACAGTCTAGTCTTTCATCTCACAAGGTGAAGGGATGTCTGCACCACCTGTGGAGTCCCTAGAGAAAGCCCTAGGTCCCCGACTCCTTTCGACGGAATGCCTCACATGCCTCTGACACCTCGAGAGGCACGCAGAGCTCACTGCTTCAAAATTTGACGGAGCCTGACTCCTCTTGAACATTGACAGGAATCCCAGTATCCCTGTGGCTACTGGAAAGGGACCCTGGGTCTCCCGACTCACCTCGAGAAGCGTTCCTTTTGCCCTGCCAAGCCTCGAAGAGACTCCTGAGGTGTCCCTCGTAACTCGACAGGAGTCCTGACTTCGTTGAACAAACACGAGGGTTGAAGGGCCATCCCCGCCGTAAGTCGAGAATGTACCCCAGGTCCCCGCCGCAACTCGAGAAAAACCATGAGACTTCCCCCTCCAAGCGAGATGAGGCCCGATTCCCCTGCACTGCATGCAGAGCAATTCCGTGAGCCCCCTGAAACATGTCAGGAGCCTCGACTTGCTTGATGGATGTCGAGACAGTCCGCAAAAACACTGTCACAAGTAGAGAGGGACCCTGAGGTCACACCAGCATCGCGAAGGAGCTCCATGGGCCCCAAATCAACTCGAGATGAGGCCCGCTTCCCCTGCATTGACTCCAGAGCCATCCCCCGTTCCCCATCAAACACGACCTGAGGCTTGACTCCCTTTAGGCAACTCCAGAGGTTCCCCGAGAACAACGGGCCAAGTCTAGAGGAGTACCAAGTTCAGCAGAGCAACTCGAGGACTGCTCCGTGTACCCCAAATTGCCTCGAGATGAGAGCTGATTCCCTGGCTTAGACTCAAGACGTAGGCCACCTTTCCACAAGCCCCTCAAGAGGAGGCTTCTCTCAGCAATAGGTATGAGGGAGGGACCCTGAGATTGCTGCCTCAATGGGCATATACACCGAGAAGCCCTGACTCGAAAGGAGGCCGGCTTTCCTTGCAGTGGCTTGAATACAGTCTAGTCTTTCATCTCACAAGGTGAAGGGATGTCTGCACCACCTGTGGAGTCCCTAGAGAAAGCCCTAGGTCCCCGACTCCTTTCGACGGAATGCCTCACATGCCTCTGACACCTCGAGAGGCACGCAGAGCTCACTGCTTCAAAATTTGACGGAGCCTGACTCCTCTTGAACATTGACAGGAATCCCAGTATCCCTGTGGCTACTGGAAAGGGACCCTGGGTCTCCCGACTCACCTCGAGAAGCGTTCCTTTTGCCCTGCCAAGCCTCGAAGAGACTCCTGAGGTGTCCCTCGTAACTCGACAGGAGTCCTGACTTCGTTGAACAAACACGAGGGTTGAAGGGCCATCCCCGCCGTAAGTCGAGAATGTACCCCAGGTCCCCGCCGCAACTCGAGAAAAACCATGAGACTTCCCCCTCCAAGCGAGATGAGGCCCGATTCCCCTGCACTGCATGCAGAGCAATTCCGTGAGCCCCCTGAAACATGTCAGGAGCCTCGACTTGCTTGATGGATGTCGAGACAGTCCGCAAAAACACTGTCACAAGTAGAGAGGGACCCTGAGGTCACACCAGCATCGCGAAGGAGCTCCATGGGCCCCAAATCAACTCGAGATGAGGCCCGCTTCCCCTGCATTGACTCCAGAGCCATCCCCCGTTCCCCATCAAACACGACCTGAGGCTTGACTCCCTTTAGGCAACTCCAGAGGTTCCCCGAGAACAACGGGCCAAGTCTAGAGGAGTACCAAGTTCAGCAGAGCAACTCGAGGACTGCTCCGTGTACCCCAAATTGCCTCGAGATGAGAGCTGATTCCCTGGCTTAGACTCAAGACGTAGGCCACCTTTCCACAAGCCCCTCAAGAGGAGGCTTCTCTCAGCAATAGGTATGAGGGAGGGACCCTGAGATTGCTGCCTCAATGGGCATATACACCGAGAAGCCCTGACTCGAAAGGAGGCCGGCTTTCCTTGCAGTGGCTTGAATACAGTCTAGTCTTTCATCTCACAAGGTGAAGGGATGTCTGCACCACCTGTGGAGTCCCTAGAGAAAGCCCTAGGTCCCCGACTCCTTTCGACGGAATGCCTCACATGCCTCTGACACCTCGAGAGGCACGCAGAGCTCACTGCTTCAAAATTTGACGGAGCCTGACTCCTCTTGAACATTGACAGGAATCCCAGTATCCCTGTGGCTACTGGAAAGGGACCCTGGGTCTCCCGACTCACCTCGAGAAGCGTCCCTTTTGCCCTGCCAAGCCTCGAAGAGACTCCTGAGGTGTCCCTCGTAACTCGACAGGAGTCCTGACTTCGTTGAACAAACACGAGGGTTGAAGGGCCATCCCCGCCGTAAGTCGAGAATGTACCCCAGGTCCCCGCCGCAACTCGAGAAAAACCATGAGACTTCCCCCTCCAAGCGAGATGAGGCCCGATTCCCCTGCACTGCATGCAGAGCAATTCCGTGAGCCCCCTGAAACATGTCAGGAGCCTCGACTTGCTTGATGGATGTCGAGACAGTCCGCAAAAACACTGTCACAAGTAGAGAGGGACCCTGAGGTCACACCAGCATCGCGAAGGAGCTCCATGGGCCCCAAATCAACTCGAGATGAGGCCCGCTTCCCCTGCATTGACTCCAGAGCCATCCCCCGTTCCCCATCAAACACGACCTGAGGCTTGACTCCCTTTAGGCAACTCCAGAGGTTCCCGAGAACAACGGGCCAAGTCTAGAGGAGTACCAAGTTCAGCAGAGCAACTCGAGGACTGCTCCGTGTACCCCAAATTGCCTCGAGATGAGAGCTGATTCCCTGGCTTAGACTCAAGACGTAGGCCACCTTTCCACAAGCCCCTCAAGAGGAGGCTTCTCTCAGCAATAGGTATGAGGGAGGGACCCTGAGATTGCTGCCTCAATGGGCATATACACCGAGAAGCCCTGACTCGAAAGGAGGCCGGGTTTTCCTTGCAGTGGCTTGAATACAGTCTAGTCTTTCATCTCACAAGGTGAAGGGATGTCTGCACCACCTGTGGAGTCCCTAGAGAAAGCCCTAGGTCCCCGACTCCTTTCGACGGAATGCCTCACATGCCTCTGACACCTCGAGAGGCACGCAGAGCTCACTGCTTCAAAATTTGACGGAGCCTGACTCCTCTTGAACATTGACAGGAATCCCAGTATCCCTGTGGCTACTGGAAAGGGACCCTGGGTCTCCCGACTCACCTCGAGAAGCGTTCCTTTTGCCCTGCCAAGCCTCGAAGAGACTCCTGAGGTGTCCCTCGTAACTCGACAGGAGTCCTGACTTCGTTGAACAAACACGAGGGTTGAAGGGCCATCCCGCCGTAAGTCGAGAATGTACCCCAGGTCCCCGCCGCAACTCGAGAAAAAACATGAGACTTCCCCCTCCAAGCGAGATGAGGCCCGATTCCCCTGCACTGCATGCAGAGCAATTCCGTGAGCCCCCTGAAACATGTCAGGAGCCTCGACTTGCTTGATGGATGTCGAGACAGTCCGCAAAAACACTGTCACAAGTAGAGAGGGACCCTGAGGTCACACCAGCATCGCGAAGGAGCTCCATGGGCCCCAAATCAACTCGAGATGAGGCCCGCTTCCCCTGCATTGACTCCAGAGCCATCCCCCGTTCCCCATCAAACACGACCTGAGGCTTGACTCCCTTTAGGCAACTCCAGAGGTTCCCCGAGAACAACGGGCCAAGTCTAGAGGAGTACCAAGTTCAGCAGAGCAACTCGAGGACTGCTCCGTGTACCCCAAATTGCCTCGAGATGAGAGCTGATTCCCTGGCTTAGACTCAAGACGTAGGCCACCTTTCCACAAGCCCTCAAGAGGAGGCTTCTCTCAGCAATAGGTATGAGGGAGGGACCCTGAGATTGCTGCTCAATGGGCATATACAAATCCGTGAAAGAGAAAGCCCTGACTCGAAAAGGAGGCCGGCTTTCCTTGCAAGTGCTTGAATACAGTCTAGTCTTTTCATCTCACAAGCTGGACTGGGATTGTCCTGCACCAACCTGTGGATGTCCCTTGAAGAAAGCCCCTAGGCCCACCGAACTCCTTTCGAGGAATGCTCTCACATGCCTCTGGACACCTCGTGAGGCCGCAGAGCTCACTGTTTTTCAAAAATTGACGGAGCCTGGACTCCTCACTTGAACATTGACAGGAATCCCAGTATCCCTTTGGCTACTGGAGAAAGGGGCCAAGGGGTATCTCCCGGGACTCACCTCGAGAAGGAAGCGTTCCTTTTTGCACTGGGAGAAGCCTCGGAAAGTAGGACTCCTGAGGTGATCCCTCGGTAACTCGAAAGGGAGTCCTGACTTCGTTTGAAACCCAACTCGAGGGTTTGAATATGGGCCATCCCCCGACGTAAGTCAGCAGAATGGTACTCTCCCAGGGTCCACGCCGCAAACTCGAGAATAAAACCGTGTGTGACTTCCCCCTCGTGAACAAGCCCATAGTGTGTTGAGATGAGGGGATGTACGTTTTCACGCTGTCCTGCACTGCATGGCCAGGTAGTCAAATTACCGACTTGGTTAAGAACTTGTCCTGAAAACATGTCAGGGGCCTCGTACTTGCATTGTACATTGATTCGGAATGTATCTGCGCACTGACTGGGGACAGTCCGCAAAAACACTGTCACAAGTAGAGAGGGGACCCTGAGGTACACACCAGCTTCGGCGAAGGAGCTCCACTGGGCCCCAAATCAACTCGAGATGAGGCCATTGCGCTTCCCTGCATTGACTCCAGAGCCATCCCCCGTTCCCAATTCAAAACACGACCTGAGGCTCTTGAACTCCCTTTAGGCAAAACTCAGAAGGTTCCCCCATACCGAGAAACAACGGGCCCCAAGTCTAGTGGAGTTTACCAAGTTCTCAGCAGAGCAACTCGAGGGACTGCTCCGTCTGTACAGCCAACATTGAGCCTCGAGATGAGAGCTGATTCCCTGTTTTAGACTCAAGACGTTAGGCCACCTTTCCACAAGCCCCTCAAGAGGAGGCTTCTTCTCAAGCAATAGGTATGAGGGAGGGACCCTGAGATTGCGCGTGCCTCAATGGGCATGATACACCGAGAAGCCCTGACTCAGAAAAGGAGGCCGGCCTTTCCTTGCAGTGGCTTGAATACAGTATAGTGACTTTCCAGTCTCACAACCAATGATAAGGGATGTCTGCACCCAACTGTGGAGTCCCATAGAGAAAGCCCTAGGCTCCCCGACATCCTTTCGGAACGGAATGCCTCACCAATGCCTCTGACACCACTCGCCAGAGGCCCACGCAGGAGGCTCACTTGTGCTTCAAAATTTGACGAGAGCCTGACTCCTCTTGAACATTGACAGGAATCCCCAGTATCCTGTGGCTACTGGGAAAGGGGACCCTGGGTCTCCCCGAGCTCACCTCGAGAACGAAGCGTTTCTTTTGCCCCTGGCCAAGACCTCGAAGGCAGACCTCCTGAGGTGTCCCTCGTAACTCGACAGGAGTCCTGACTTCGTTGAAAGCCAAAAGAACACGAGGGTTGAAGGATGCCATCCCCGCCGTAAGTCAAAATAAAAAAAGAGCAAAGAGAAAAGAGAATGTACCCCGGGTCCCGCCGCAACTCGAGAGGAAAAACCATGAGACTTCCCCCTCCAAGCGATGATGAGGCCCGAGAGATCCCCTGCACTGCTGCAGAGCAATTCCCTAGTGAGCACCCCCTGAAACATGTCAGGAGCCTCGACTTGCTTGATGGATGTCGAGACAGTCCGCAAAAAACACTGTCAAAGTAAGAGAGGGACCGGTGCTGAGGTCACACCAGCATCGCGAAGGGAGCTCCATGGGCCCCAAATCAACTACGAGATGAGGCCCGCTTCCCCTGCATTGACTCCAGAGCCATCCCCCGTTCCCCATCAAACACGACTGAGGCTTGACTCCCTTTAGGCAACTCCAGAGGTTCCCCGAGAACAACGGGCCAAGTCTAGAGGAGTACCAAGTTCAGCAGAGCAACTCGAGGACTGCTCCGTGTACCCCAAATGGCCTCGAGATGAGAGCTGATTCCCTGGCTTAGACTCAAGACGTAGGCCACCTTTCCACAAGCCCCTCAAGAGGAGGCTTCTCTCAGCAATAGGTATGAGGGAGGGACCCTGAGATTGCTGGCTGCCAGGCTCAATGGCATATACACCGAGAAGGAAGCCCTGGACTCGAAAGGAGGCCGGCTTTTCCTTTGCAGTGGCTTGAATACGCAGTCTAGTCTTTCATCTCACAAGGAGTGAAGGGATGTCTGCACACCACCTGTGGAGTCCCTAGAGAAAGCCCCTAGGGGGTCCCCGACTTATAAAGTGTTTCCCTTTCGACGGAATGCCTCACATGCCTCTGAAACTGACTCGAGAGGCACGCAGAGCTCACTCACCTGCTCCTGCCTTCAAAATTTGACGGAGCCTGACGATGGGCTTGAGACTCCTCTTGAAACATTGACAGGAATCCCAGTATCCCTGTGGGCTACTGGAAAGGGACCCTGGGGTCTCCCGACTCACCTCGAGAAGCGTCCCTTTTTTTGCCCTGCCAACCTCGAAGAGACTCCTGAGGTGTCCCATCGTTTAACTCGTACAGGAGTTCCTGACTTCGTTGAACCAAACACGAGGTTTGAAGGGCCATCCCCGCCGTAAGTCGAGAATGTACCCCAGGTCCCCGCCGCAACTCGAGAAAAAACCATGAGACTTCCCCTCCAAGCGAGATGAGCGCCCGATTCCCCTTTTATGCACTGCATGCAGAGCAATTCCGTGAGCCCCCTGAAACATGTCAGGAGCCTCGACTTGCTTGATGGATGTCGAGACAGTCCGCAAAACACACTGTCACAAGTAGAGAGGGACCCTGAGGTCACACCAGCATCGCGAAGGAGCTCCATGGGCCCCAAATCAACTCGAGATGAGGCCCCTTCCCCTGCATTGACTCCAGAGCCATCCCCCGTTCCCCATCAAACACGACCTGAGGCTTGACTCCCTTTAGGCAACTCCAGAGGTTCCCCGAGAACAACGGGCCAAGTCTAGATAGAGTACCCGAAGTTACAGCAGAGCACTCGAGGACTGCTCCGTGATACCCCAAATTGCCTCGAGATGAGAGCTGATTCCCTGGCTTAGACTCAAGACGTAGGCCACCTTTCCACAAGCCCCCCTCAAGAGGAGGCTTCTACTCAGCAATAGGTATGAGGGAGGGGACCCTGAGATTGCTGCCTCAATGGGCATATACACCGGGAGAGAAGCCCTGACTCGAAAGGAGGCCGAGTGCTATCCTTGGGCAGTGGCTTGAATACAGTCTAGTCTTTCATCTCACAAGGTGAAGGGATGTCCAACTGCACCACCTGTGGAGTCCCTAGAGAAAGCCTAGGCCCCCGACTCCTTTCGACGGAATGCCTCACATGCCTCTGACACCATCGAGAGGGGGCACGCAGAGCTCACTGCTTCAAAATTTGACGTGAGTGGAGCCTGACTCCTCTTGAACATTGACAGGAATCCCAGTATCCCTGTGGCTACTGGAAAGGGACCCATCTGGATAACCCTCTCCCGAGAACGCTCTTGCACCTCGAGAAGCGTTCCTTTTGCCCTGCCAAGCTCGAAGAGACTCCTGAGGACTGTCCCTGACGTAACTCGACAGGGAGTCCTGGAACTTCGTTTGAACCAACACGAGGGTTGAAGGGCCATCCCCGCCGTAAGTCGAGAATGTACCCCAGGTCCCCGCCGCAAAACTCGAGAAAAACCATGAGACCTACCCCCTCCAAAGCGATGATGAAGGCCTCGATTCCCCATGCACTGCATGCAGAGCAAATAGCGCCGTGAAGCCCCAATCTGAAACATGTCAGGAGCCTCGACTTGCTTGATGGATGTCGAGTACTGTCCAGCAAAAACACTGTCACAAGTACGAGAGGGGGACGTTCTGAGGTCACACTACAGACATCGCGCGAAGGAGCACCATGGGCCCCAAAAATCAACTCGAGATGAGGCCGCTTCCCCTGCATTGACTCCAGACGCCATCCCCCGTTTCCCATTCAAAACACGACACGTGAAGCATCAATTGACTCCCTTTAGGCAACTCCAGAGGTTCCCCGACGAACGCAACGGGGCCAAGTCCTTCAGAGGCGAGTACCAAGTGAGCAGCAGAGCAACTCGAGGACTGCTCCGTGTACCCCAAGTAGTTGCCTCGAGAGATGCGTGAGAGCTAGATTCCCTGGCTAGACTCAGAGACGTAGGCCAACCTTTCCACAAGCCCCTCAAGAGGAGGCTTCTCTCAGCAATAGGTAGACGAGGGAGGACTGACCCTGAGATTGCTGCCTCAATGGGCATCTATCCTCGCACCGAGAAGCGCCTGACTCGAATGGAGGGACCGGCTTTTCCTCTGCAGTGGCTTGAATACAGTCTCTAGTCTTTTCCCATCTCACAAGCTGAAGGGATGTCCGTGCACCACCTGCCTGAGAGCTCCCTAGAGAAAGCCCTAGGACCCCAAGACTAACCTTACGACGGAATATATCCCCACTCACAGCCTCTGACACCTCGAGAGGCACGCAGAGCTCACTGCTTCAAAATTTGACGGAGCCTGAGTACTCCTCTTGAACATTGACACAGGAATCCCAGTATCCTGTTGGCTACTGGAAAGGGCCCTGGGACTCTCAACCGACTCACCTCGAGAGAAGCGTTCCTTTTGCCCTGCCAAGCTCGAAGAGACTCCTGAGGTGTCCCTGTAACTCGACAGGAGCTCCTGACTTCGTTGAACCAACACGAGGGTTGTAAGGTGTACCATTTGGAGGGGGGGACCCCCGCCGTAAGTCGAGATTGTACCCCAGGTTCCCACGCCGCAACTCGAGAAAAACGCATGAGACTTCCCCCTCCAAGCGAGATGAGAGCCCGATTCCCCTGCAACTGCATGTGCAGAGCAATTCCGTGAGCCCCCCTGACAACATTACAGATCAGGAGCAGCCTCGACTTGCTTGATGGATGTCGAGACTAGTCCGCAAAAAACACTGTCTGTCAACATAGAGGGGTCAGAGAGGGACCCTGAGGTCACACCAGCATCGCGAAGGAGCCTGACCAATGGGCCCGCTAAACTCAAACTCGAGATGAGGCCCGCTTCCCGCTGCATTGACTTTACGCACAGAGCCATCCCCCGTCATTCCCCATCAAACACGGGACCTGAGGCTTGACTCCCTTTAGGCAACTCCAGATAGGTTCCCACGAGAACAACGGAGCCCAAGTTTAGAGAGTACCAAGTTCTAGCAGAGCAACTCACTCGAGGACTGCTCCGTGTACCCCAAATTGCCTCGAGATGAGAGCTGATTCTAACCTGGCTTAGACTCAAGACGTAGGCCACCTTTCCACAAGCCCCTCAAGAGGAGGCTTCTCTCAGCAATAGCTGACTATGATTAGGATAGGGACCCCTGTGATTGCTGCCTCAACTGGGCATATACACCGAGAGAAGCCCTGACTCGAACGGAGGCCGGCTTTCCTTGCAGTGGCTTGCAATACAGGTACTAGTCTTTCATCTCACAAGCTGAAAAGGGATGTCCCCTGCACCAACTGTGGATGTCCCTAGAGAAAGCCCCTAGGGTCCACCGACTCCTTTCGAGTGACGGAATGCCTCACATTTCCTCATGGGGGACAATCCTCGAAGAGGGAGGGCACGCAGAGCTCACTGCTTCAAAACATATTTAGACGGAGCCTGACTCCTCTTGAACATTGACGACGGAATCCCAGTATCCCTGTGGCTACTGTGAAAGGGGCCCCTGGGTCTCCCGACTCACCTCGATGAAGCGACACCCTTTTGCCCTGCCGAAGCCGTCGAAAGGGAAAGGGGGGACTCCTGAGGTGTCCCTCGTAACTCGACAGGAGTCCTGACTTCGTTGAACCAACACTCGAGGGTTGAAGGGCCATCCCCCCAGCCGTAAGTCGAAGGAGTGTACCCGCAGGGTCCCCGCCGCAACACGAGAAAAACCAGGGGGGAAGGGAAAAAAAACCATTCTCTTCTGGGACTTCCCCCTCCAAGCGGAGATGAGGGGGGCCCGATTCCCCTGCAACTGCAATGCAGAGAGAAAACAAAAAAAAGAGTTCCGTGGGGGAGGGCCCCTGGAAAAAGGTATTATGTCAGGTAGGAAAAGCCCTCGACTTGCTTGATATGAGTCAAGACCATTGTTACGCATATTAACTGAACAACTGACACACATCATTACGTGAGGGACCCGAAGAGGGGAGCAATACCAGATGCATAGCGAAGGAGCTACCATGGGCCGCCAAATCAACTCGAGATGAGGCCCGCTTTTCCGAGCCCTGCATTGACTCCAGAGCGCATCCCCCGTTCCCCATCAACAGCACAACACTGAGGCTTGACTTCCCATATTTAGGCAACTCCAGAGTCCCTCCGAGAACAACAGGGCCAGTCTAGAGGAGTACCAAGTTCGAGCAGAGCAACTCGAGGACTGCACCATGTACCCCAAATTGCCTACCGAGAAGAGAGATGATTCCCTGGCTTAGACTCGAAGAACGTTAGGCCACCTTTCCACACCCCCCGGTGGCACTCTATATGCGGCTTCTCTCAGTGATTACGTATGAAAAACTGGAGGGACCTTGATATTGATGCTACCTCATTATGGGCCAATAGGCGACACACCCGAGGAAAAGCCACTGAATCGAAAGGAGGCCCCCTTTCCTTGCACGTATGGCTATGAATACAGTCTAGTCTTTCATCTCACACAGTCTAGCTAAGGGAGCGACAGCACAAACACATGTGGAGTCCCTAGTGACAGAACGACCCTAGGTCCCCGACTTCCCCTTTCGACGGAATGCCTCAAATGCCTCTGACACCTCCGATACGGCAGCGCAGAGCTCACTGCGCGGGTATTTCAAAAATTTTACCGGAGCCTGAAACTCCTCTTGAACATTGACCAGGAGATCCCAGTAACCCTGTGGCTACTGTAAAGGGTGACAACAAACCTGGGTCTTTCCGGAATCTCCTCCAGAAGCGTTTCCTTTTGCCCTGGGCCAAGCCCTCGAAGAGACCTCCTGGAAGACATCATCCCCTCGTAACTCGCCGAGTCGCGAGTGCAGACTTTCGTTGAACCAACACGCGACAGTTTGAAGAGCCATCCCCGCCGAAA
Source organism: Odocoileus hemionus (assembly GCA_020976825.1). Classification (NCBI taxonomy): domain Eukaryota; kingdom Metazoa; phylum Chordata; class Mammalia; order Artiodactyla; family Cervidae; genus Odocoileus; species Odocoileus hemionus. The sequence continues at coordinate 40,984 of JAJLRB010002086.1, read as the reverse complement.
GTCGAGACGTGTCCCCCAGGTCCCCGCCGCAACCTCGAGAAAAACCATGAGACTTCCCGCTCTAAGCGAGATGAGGCCCGATTCCCACTGCTTCCCCCCCCCCCCCCCCCCCCCCACCACCCCCCCCGCGCACGCACCCCCCCGAGCAATTCCGTTAGCCCCCTGAAACATGGTCAGGAGCCTCGACTTGTTTGATGGATAGTCGAGACATATCCGCAAAAACACTGTCACAAGTAGAGAGGGGGACCCTGAGGTCACACCAGCATCGCGGTAGGGGGGGGGGGGAGGAGGGGAGAGGGGGGGGGGGGGGGGGGGGGGGGGGGGGGGGGTGGGGGGGGGGGGGTAGCTCCATGGGGGGCCCCAAAATCAACTCGAGATGAGGCCCGCTTGACCCCTGCATTGACTCCAGAAGCCATCCCCCGTTCCCCATTCAAACACGACCTGAGGCTTGAATCTCCCTTTAGGGGCAACTCCAGAGGTTCCCCGAGAACAACGGGCCAAGTCTAGAGGAGTACCAAGTTCAGGGGGGGGGAAGCAACTCGAGGGTGGGACTGCTCCGTGTACCCCAAATTGCCTCGAGAAGAGAGCTGATTTCCCTGGCTTAAGAACTCAAGACGTAGGGGGGGGGGGGGGGCCACCTTCCACAAGCCCCTCAAGAGGAGGGGCTTCTCTCAGCAATATGGTAGGGGGAATGAGGGAGGGACCCTGAGGGGGGATTGCTTGGCCTCAAATGGGAGCATATACACCGAGAAGTCCCTGACTCGAAAGGAGGCCGGCTTTCCTTGCAGTGGTTGAATACAGTCTAGTCTTTCATCTCACAAGCTGAAGGGATGTCTGCACCACGCTGTGGAGTCCCTAGAGGCGAAAAAAAGCCCCTAGGTCCCCCCGACTCCTTTCGACGGGGGGAAGACGGAATGCCTCACATGCCTCTGACACCTCGAGAGGCACGGCAGGGAGCTCACACTGCTTCAAAATTTGACGGAGCCTGACTCCTCTTGAACATTGACAGGAATCCCAGTATCCCTGTGGCTACTGGAAAGGGACCCTGGGTCTCCCGACTCACCTCGAGAAGCTTTCCTTTTGCCCTGCCAAAGCCTCGAAGAGACTCCTGAGGTGTCCCTCGTAACTCGACAGGAGTTCCTGACTTCGTTGAACCAACCACCGAGAGGCTTGAAGGGCCATCCCCGCCGTAAGTCGAGAATGTACCCCAGGTCCCCGCCGCAACTCGAGAAAAAACCATGAGACTTCCCCCCTACCAAGCGAGATGAGGCCCCCGATTCCCCTGCCCCCACTGCATGCAGAGCAAATTCCGTGAGCCCCCTGAAAAAACATGTCAGGAGCCTCGACTTGCTTGATGGATGTCGAGGGAAAATGACAGTCCGCAAAAACACTGTCACAAGTTTTAGAGGAGGGACCCTTAGAGGTCACACCAGCATCGCGAAGGGGGAAAAGCTCCATGGGCCCCAAATCAACTCGAGATGAGGCCCGCTCCGCCCCGATGCCGCGCTGCCCGCAGCGTCCCCTGCATTGACTCCAGAGCCATCCCCGCGTGTCCCCATCAAACACGACCTGGAGGCTTTACTCCCTTTAGGCAACTGCCAGAGGTTCCCCGAGAACAACGGGCCAAGTTCTAGAGGAGTACCAAGTTCAAGCATAGCAATACTCGATGCCTGTCTTACCGGGTGGACCGCAACAAATAGCCACGAGAAGAGAGCTGGAAGATCCCCCACTCCCCCCCCCCTTGGCTTAGACCTCAAGAGACCGTAGGCCAGAAGACATTCCAAACAAGGCACCTCAATAGGAGGCTCTCTCGATCGCAGCAACTTGTATGAGGGAGGGACCCTGAGAATAGCGAGCCTCAATCTGGCATGAATACAGCACCGATCAAGATCCAGGACAACGACACAAGGAAGGCAGGACAAAAAGAGTGCTTATCCTTTCCGTGGCTTGAATACATTATCTAGAGCTTACATGCTCACACGGCAGTACAACCGATGTCTGCACCACCTGTTGGATTACCGCTAGAAGAAAGTGCCCTAGGTCCCCGACTCCATTCGACTGAATGCCTCACATGCCATCAGACGTGAAACCTCGGAGAGAGCAGACGCGACACAAGTGAGCTCGACGGGTGCTGGAATCAGAAATTTGACGGAGAGCTCTGGATCATCCACTGATGACTAAAACAATGACAGGAATCACAGTATACCTGTGGTCGTACTGGAAAGGGGACCCTGGGGTCACCCGACGAATACACCCACGAGAAGCGTGAATCCTATCCACTGCCCTGTCGATAACCCTCGAAGAGGGAACTCCTGCGGTGTCCCTGGGTAACTCTACAGGGTAGACCTGACAAAGATCGTTGAAACCAACCACGTGGGTTGGAGAAAACAAACAGCGCAAACACATGCCGCCGTCCGAATAAAAGTAAAGTCGATGAAATGTCCCCCAGGTGACCGACGCCGCCCGGCAAACTGCGCACTGAAAAACCATGGAGACTTTCCCACTGTCCCCGTCAAAAGCGAGATGAAGCCCGATTCCCCCTGCACTGCACTGTCATGAAAGCGATTCCCGGTAGCCCCCTGAAACATGTCAGTGGGGAGCCTTCGACGTTTTCTTGATGGATTTCCGAAGACAGTGCAGGCAAAAACACTGTCACAAGTAGAGAGGGACCCTGAGGTCACACCAGGGCAATTCGCGAAGGATGTTCCAGTGGGCCCCCAAATCAACTGGGCACCGTTAGATGGAGCAACACACGCGTTAACGACTCCCCTGCAATGACTTCCGAAAGAAGCCATCCCGGCGCGTTTCCCCATCAAACACGACCTGAGGCTTTGACTCCTTTATGAGCAAAGACTCCAGAGGTCCCCCGATAACAACGGGCCAAGATCTATAGGAGTACCAAGTTCTGAAGATCAACTCGAGGACTGGCTCGTGATGTACATCCATAATTTGCCCTCGAGATGAAGAGATGAATCCCTTGGCTTTAGACACAAGACTCAAGTAGGCCACCATTGGTTCCACAAGCCCCTCAAAGAGGAGTCTACTCTCGAGACACTGCTGGTATAGGGAAGAAAGGGACCCTGAAGTGATTTGCTGCCGAAGAAATCGAATGGGCAATATACGACCGAGAAGCCCTGACCTCGAAAGGAGGCCGGGAGCCTTCCTTGCAGTGGCTTGAATACAGTCTTGTCTTTCATGACACACAACAAGCTGTAGGAGCGTAGTCTGACCACATGTTGGAGAGCAACAATAATACCTAGAGAAAGCCCTAGGTCCCCGACTGACTTTCGACGGAATGCGTCACATGCCTCTGACACCTCGAGAGGGCACGCAGAGGACACTGCTGATCAAAATGTGGACGGAGCCTGACTCTCTTGAACATTGACAAGGAATCCCTGTATCCAGTGGCTTCTGGAAAGGGGCCCTGGGTCTCGCGTAGCGTTCCACGCATCGAGAGAAAACAGCGTTCCTGAATTGCCCTGCCCAAGGGCCTCGAAGAGACCTCCTGAGGGGTGTCCCCTGGTAAAGAGTCGCACAGGAGTCGCGTTAACGGAACTTCGTTGAACCCATGCGAAACGAGGTTATGAAGAGGGCCGATGCTCCCGCCGGTAAGTCGAGAATGTACCCCAGGTCCGGGCCGAAGCAACACGACTCGATAAAAAAACCATGAGACTCTCCCCCTCCAAGAGCGAGATGAGTGCGCGATGGTCCCCGCGAAGCATGGTGCGAATACAGAGTCATTTCGTGTGCAAGACCCCCTGAAAACATGGTCAGGGTGCCCTCGACTTGCCTTGAATGGATGGTCGAGACAGAAGCCCGCAAAAACTACTGTAAATCATATGTTAGAGAGGGACCCGTGATGTCACATGAAAGACCAGCGATTCGCGAAAGGTGCGTACTCCATGGGCCCGCAAACAACAAACACACGAGGATGACAGCGCAACCGAAGCGGGCCCGCTTATTATCACCTCTGCAATAGTGAGTCCAGAGAGAAACCCATACCCCGTGTCCATCCCATCAAACACGAGCCTGAGGCTTGACTGCTCCTTTAGGCAACTTCCAGAGGTTTCTCCCAAGAAAAGAGTGTGAGGTAATAGATGAACAACTTGCCAAGTCTAGATGAGTACCAAGGTTTCAGGCAGGAGCAAACTACGAGGACTGCTCCGAGTGAGCCACCAAATTGGCCTCGGAGATGAGAGCTGATTCCCCCGGCTTAGTCTCAAGCGTAGGCCACCTTTCCACAAGCCCTCAAGATGAGGCTTCTCTCAGCATGGGTATGAGGGGGGACCCTGAGATTGCTGCCTCAATGGGCATATACACCGAGAAGCCCTGACTCGAAAGGAGGGCCGGCTTTCCTTGCAGTGTGCTAGAATACAGTCTAGTCTTTCATCTCACAAGCTGATGGGATGTCTACAACACATGTGGAGTCCTTAGAGAAAGACCTAGGTCCCCGACTCCTTTCGACGGAATGCCTCACATGCCTCTGACACCTCGAGAGGCACGCAGAGCTCACTGCTTCAAAATTTGACGGAGCCTGACTCCTCTTGAACATGACAGGAATCCCAGTATCCCTGTGGCTACTGGAAAGGGGACCCTGGGTCTCCCGACTCACCTCGAGAAGCGTCCTTTTGCCCTGCCAAGCCTCGAAGAGACTCCTGAGGTGTCCCTCGTAACTCGACAGGAGTCCTGACTTCGTTGAACAAACACGAGGGTTGAAGGGCCATCCCCGCCGTAAGTCGAGAATGTACCCCAGGTCCCCGCCGCAACTCGAGAAAAACCATGAGACTTCCCCCTCCAAGCGAGATGAGGCCCGATTCCCTGCACTGCATGCAGAGCAATTCCGTGAGCCCCCTGAAACATGTCAGGAGCCTCGACTTGCTTGATGGATGTCGAGACAGTCCGCAAAAACACTGTCACAAGTAGAGAGGGACCCTGAGGTCACACCAGCATCGCGAAGGAGCTCCATGGGCCCCAAATCAACTCGAGATGAGGCCCGCTTCCCCTGCATTGACTCCAGAGCCATCCCCCGTTCCCCATCAAACACGACCTGAGGCTTGACTCCCTTTAGGCAACTCAGAGGTTCCCCGAGAACAACGGGCCAAGTCTAGAGGAGTACCAAGTTCAGCAGAGCAACTCGAGGACTGCTCCGTGTACCCCAAATTGCCTCGAGATGAGAGCTGATTCCCTGGCTTAGACTCAAGACGTAGGCCACCTTTCCACAAGCCCCTCAAGAGGAGGCTTCTCTCAGCAATAGGTATGAGGGAGGGACCCTGAGATTGCTGCCTCAATGGGCATATACACCGAGAAGCCCTGACTCGAAAGGAGGCCGGGTTTCCTTGCAGTGGCTTGAATACAGTCTAGTCTTTCATCTCACAAGCTGAAGGGATGTCTGCACCACCTGTGGAGTCCCTAGAGAAAGCCCTAGGTCCCCGACTCCTTTCGACGGAATGCCTCACATGCCTCTGACACCTCGAGAGGCACGCAGAGCTCACTGCTTCAAAATTTGACGGAGCCTGACTCCTCTTGAACATTGACAGGAATCCCAGTATTCCTGTGGCTACTGGAAAGGGACCCTGGGTCTCCCGACTCACCTCGAGAAGCGTTCCTTTTGCCCTGCCAAGCCTCGAAGAGACTCCTGAGGTGTCCCTCGTAACTCGACAGGAGTCCTGACTTCGTTGAACAAACACGAGGGTTGAAGGGCCATCCCCGCCGTAAGTCGAGAATGTACCCCAGGTCCCCGCCGCAACTCGAGAAAAACCATGAGACTTCCCCCTCCAAGCGAGATGAGGCCCGATTCCCCTGCACTGCATGCAGAGCAATTCCGTGAGCCCCCTGAAACATGTCAGGAGCCTCGACTTGCTTGATGGATGTCGAGACAGTCCGCAAAAACACTGTCACAAGTAGAGAGGGACCCTGAGGTCACACCAGCATCGCGAAGGAGCTCCATGGGCCCCAAATCAACTCGAGATGAGGCCCGCTTCCCCTGCATTGACTCCAGAGCCATCCCCCGTTCCCCATCAAACACGACCTGAGGCTTGACTCCCTTTAGGCAACTCCAGAGGTTCCCCGAGAACAAACGGGCCAAGTCTAGAGGAGTACCAAGTTCAGCAGAGCAACTCGAGGACTGCTCCGTGTACCCCAAATTGCCTCGAGATGAGAGCTGATTCCCTGGCTTAGACTCAAGACGTAGGCCACCTTTCCACAAGCCCCTCAAGAGGAGGCTTCTCTCAGCAATAGGTATGAGGGAGGGACCCTGAGATTGCTGCCTCAATGGGCATATACACCGAGAAGCCCTGACTCGAAAGGAGGCCGGCTTTCCTTGCAGTGGCTTGAATACAGTCTAGTCTTTCATCTCACAAGCTGAAGGGATGTCTGCACCACCTGTGGAGTCCCTAGAGAAAGCCCTAGGTCCCCGACTCCTTTCGACGGAATGCCTCACATGCCTCTGACACCTCGAGAGGCACGCAGAGCTCACTGCTTCAAAATTTGACGGAGCCTGACTCCTCTTGAACATTGACAGGAATCCCAGTATCCCTGTGGCTACTGGAAAGGGACCCTGGGTCTCCCGACTCACCTCGAGAAGCGTTCCTTTTGCCCTGCCAAGCCTCGAAGAGACTCCTGAGGTGTCCCTCGTAACTCGACAGGAGTCCTGACTTCGTTGAACAAACACGAGGGTTGAAGGGCCATCCCCGCCGTAAGTCGAGAATGTACCCCAGGTCCCCGCCGCAACTCGAGAAAAAAAACCATGAGACTTCCCCCCAAGCGAGATGAGGCCCGATTCCCCTGCACTGCATGCAGAGCAATTCCGTGAGCCCCCTGAAACATGTCAGGAGCCTCGACTTGCTTGATGGATGTCGAGACAGTCCGCAAAAACACTGTCACAAGTAGAGAGGGACCCTGAGGTCACACCAGCATCGCGAAGGAGCTCCATGGGCCCCAAATCAACTCGAGATGAGGCCCGCTTCCCCTGCATTGACTCCAGAGCCATCCCCCGTTCCCCATCAAACACGACCTGAGGCTTGACTCCCTTTAGGCAACTCCAGAGGTTCCCGAGAACAACGGGCCAAGTCTAGAGGAGTACCAAGTTCAGCAGAGCAACTCGAGGACTGCTCCGTGTACCCCAAATTGCCTCGAGATGAGAGCTGATTCCCTGGCTTAGACTCAAGACGTAGGCCACCTTTCCACAAGCCCCTCAAGAGGAGGCTTCTCTCTCAGCAATAGGTATGAGGGAGGGACCCTGAGATTGCTGCCTCAATGGGCATATACACCGAGAAGCCCTGACTCGAAAGGAGGCCGGGTTTTCTTGCAGTGGCTTGAATACAGTCTAGTCTTTCATCTCACAAGGTGAAGGGATGTCTGCACCACCTGTGGAGTCCCTAGAGAAAGCCCTAGGTCCCCGACTCCTTTCGACGGAATGCCTCACATGCCTCTGACACCTCGAGAGGCACGCAGAGCTCACTGCTTCAAAATTTGACGGAGCCTGACTCCTCTTGAACATTGACAGGAATCCCAGTATCCCTGTGGCTACTGGAAAGGGACCCTGGGTCTCCCGACTCACCTCGAGAAGCGTTCCCTTTTGCCTGCCAAGCCTCGAAGAGACTCCTGAGGTGTCCCTCGTAACTCGACAGGAGTCCTGACTTCGTTGAACAAACACGAGGGTTGAAGGGCCATCCCCGCCGTAAGTCGAGAATGTACCCCAGGTCCCCGCCGCAACTCGAGAAAAACCATGAGACTTCCCCCTCCAAGCGAGATGAGGCCCGATTCCCCTGCACTGCATGCAGAGCAATTCCGTGAGCCCCCTGAAACATGTCAGGAGCCTCGACTTGCTTGATGGATGTCGAGACAGTCCGCAAAAACACTGTCACAAGTAGAGAGGGACCCTGAGGTCACACCAGCATCGCGAAGGAGCTCCATGGGCCCCAAATCAACTCGAGATGAGGCCCGCTTCCCCTGCATTGACTCCAGAGCCATCCCCCGTTCCCCATCAAACACGACCTGAGGCTTGACTCCCTTTAGGCAACTCCAGAGGTTCCCCGAGAGAAAACGGGGCCAAGTCTAGAGGAGTACCAAGTTCAGCAGAGCAACTCGAGGACTGCTCCGTGTACCCCAAATTGCCTCGAGATGAGAGCTGATTCCCTGGCTTAGACTCAAGACGTAGGCCACCTTTCCACAAGCCCCTCAAGAGGAGGCTTCTCTCAGCAATAGGTATGAGGGAGGGACCCTGAGATTGCTGCCTCAATGGGCATATACACCGAGAAGCCCTGACTCGAAAGGAGGCCGGCTTTCCTTGCAGTGGCTTGAATACAGTCTAGTCTTTCATCTCACAAGCTGAAGGGATGTCTGCACCACCTGTGGAGTCCCTAGAGAAAGCCCTAGGTCCCCGACTCCTTTCGACGGAATGCCTCACATGCCTCTGACACCTCGAGAGGCACGCAGAGCTCACTGCTTCAAAATTTGACGGAGCCTGACTCCTCTTGAACATTGACAGGAATCCCAGTATCCCTGTGGCTACTGGAAAGGGACCCTGGGTCTCCCGACTCACCTCGAGAAGCGTCCCTTTTGCCCTGCCAAGCCTCGAAGAGACTCCTGAGGTGTCCCTCGTAACTCGACAGGAGTCCTGACTTCGTTGAACAAACACGAGGGTTGAAGGGCCATCCCCGCCGTAAGTCGAGAATGTACCCCAGGTCCCCGCCGCAACTCGAGAAAAACCATGAGACTTCCCCCTCCAAGCGAGATGAGGCCCGATTCCCCTGCACTGCATGCAGAGCAATTCCGTGAGCCCCCTGAAACATGTCAGGAGCCTCGACTTGCTTGATGGATGTCGAGACAGTCCGCAAAAACACTGTCACAAGTAGAGAGGGACCCTGAGGTCACACCAGCATCGCGAAGGAGCTCCATGGGCCCCAAATCAACTCGAGATGAGGCCCGCTTCCCCTGCATTGACTCCAGAGCCATCCCCCGTTCCCCATCAAACACGACCTGAGGCTTGACTCCCTTTAGGCAACTCCAGAGGTTCCCCGAGAACAACGGGCCAAGTCTAGAGGAGTACCAAGTTCAGCAGAGCAACTCGAGGACTGCTCCGTGTACCCCAAATTGCCTCGAGATGAGAGCTGATTCCCTGGCTTAGACTCAAGACGTAGGCCACCTTTCCACAAGCCCCTCAAGAGGAGGCTTCTCTCAGCAATAGGTATGAGGGAGGGACCCTGAGATTGCTGCCTCAATGGGCATATACACCGAGAAGCCCTGACTCGAAAGGAGGCCGGCTTTCCTTGCAGTGGCTTGAATACAGTCTAGTCTTTCATCTCACAAGGTGAAGGGATGTCTGCACCACCTGTGGAGTCCCTAGAGAAAGCCCTAGGTCCCCGACTCCTTTCGACGGAATGCCTCACATGCCTCTGACACCTCGAGAGGCACGCAGAGCTCACTGCTTCAAAATTTGACGGAGCCTGACTCCTCTTGAACATTGACAGGAATCCCAGTATCCCTGTGGCTACTGGAAAGGGACCCTGGGTCTCCCGACTCACCTCGAGAAGCGTTCCTTTTGCCCTGCCAAGCCTCGAAGAGACTCCTGAGGTGTCCCTCGTAACTCGACAGGAGTCCTGACTTCGTTGAACCAACACGAGGGTTGAAGGGCCATCCCCGCCGTAAGTCGAGAATGTACCCCAGGTCCCCGCCGCAACTCGAGAAAAAACCATGAGACTTCCCCCTCCAAGCGAGATGAGGCCCGATTCCCCTGCACTGCATGCAGAGCAATTCCGTGAGCCCCCTGAAACATGTCAGGAGCCTCGACTTGCTTGATGGATGTCGAGACAGTCCGCAAAAACACTGTCACAAGTAGAGAGGGACCCTGAGGTCACACCAGCATCGCGAAGGAGCTCCATGGGCCCCAAATCAACTCGAGATGAGGCCCGCTTCCCCTGCATTGACTCCAGAGCCATCCCCCGTTCCCCATCAAACACGACCTGAGGCTTGACTCCCTTTAGGCAACTCCAGAGGTTCCCCGAGAGAACAACGGGCCAAGTCTAGAGGAGTACCAAGTTCAGCAGAGCAACTCGAGGACTGCTCCGTGTACCCCAAATTGCCTCGAGATGAGAGCTGATTCCCTGGCTTAGACTCAAGACGTAGGCCACCTTTCCACAAGCCCCTCAAGAGGAGGCTTCTCTCAGCAATAGGTATGAGGGAGGGACCCTGAGATTGCTGCCTCAATGGGCATATACACCGAGAAGCCCTGACTCGAAAGGAGGCCGGCTTTCCTTGCAGTGGCTTGAATACAGTCTAGTCTTTCATCTCACAAGGTGAAGGGATGTCTGCACCACCTGTGGAGTCCCTAGAGAAAGCCCTAGGTCCCCGACTCCTTTCGACGGAATGCCTCACATGCCTCTGACACCTCGAGAGGCACGCAGAGCTCACTGCTTCAAAATTTGACGGAGCCTGACTCCTCTTGAACATTGACAGGAATCCCAGTATCCCTGTGGCTACTGGAAAGGGACCCTGGGTCTCCCGACTCACCTCGAGAAGCGTCCCTTTTGCCCTGCCAAGCCTCGAAGAGACTCCTGAGGTGTCCCTCGTAACTCGACAGGAGTCCTGACTTCGTTGAACAAACACGAGGGTTGAAGGGCCATCCCCGCCGTAAGTCGAGAATGTACCCCAGGTCCCCGCCGCAACTCGAGAAAAACCATGAGACTTCCCCCTCCAAGCGAGATGAGGCCCGATTCCCCTGCACTGCATGCAGAGCAATTCCGTGAGCCCCCTGAAACATGTCAGGAGCCTCGACTTGCTTGATGGATGTCGAGACAGTCCGCAAAAACACTGTCACAAGTAGAGAGGGACCCTGAGGTCACACCAGCATCGCGAAGGAGCTCCATGGGCCCCAAATCAACTCGAGATGAGGCCCGCTTCCCCTGCATTGACTCCAGAGCCATCCCCCGTTCCCCATCAAACACGACCTGAGGCTTGACTCCCTTTAGGCAACTCCAGAGGTTCCCCGAGAACAACGGGCCAAGTCTAGAGGAGTACCAAGTTCAGGAGAGCAACTCGAGGACTGCTCCGTGTACCCCAAATTGCCTCGAGATGAGAGCTGATTCCCTGGCTTAGACTCAAGACGTAGGCCACCTTTCCACAAGCCCCTCAAGAGGAGGCTTCTCTCAGCAATAGGTATGAGGGAGGGACCCTGAGATTGCTGCCTCAATGGGCATATACACCGAGAAGCCCTGACTCGAAAGGAGGCCGGCTTTCCTTGCAGTGGCTTGAATACAGTCTAGTCTTTCATCTCACAAGGTGAAGGGATGTCTGCACCACCTGTGGAGTCCCTAGAGAAAGCCCTAGGTCCCCGACTCCTTTCGACGGAATGCCTCACATGCCTCTGACACCTCGAGAGGCACGCAGAGCTCACTGCTTCAAAATTTGACGGAGCCTGACTCCTCTTGAACATTGACAGGAATCCCAGTATCCCTGTGGCTACTGGAAAGGGACCCTGGGTCTCCCGACTCACCTCGAGAAGCGTTCCTTTTGCCCTGCCAAGCCTCGAAGAGACTCCTGAGGTGTCCCTCGTAACTCGACAGGAGTCCTGACTTCGTTGAACAAACACGAGGGTTGAAGGGCCATCCCCGCCGTAAGTCGAGAATGTACCCCAGGTCCCCCGCCGCAACTCGAGAAAAAAACATGAGACTTCCCCCTCCAAGCGAGATGAGGCCGATTCCCCTGCACTGCATGCAGAGCAATTCCGTGAGCCCCCTGAAACATGTCAGGAGCCTCGACTTGCTTGATGGATGTCGAGACAGTCCGCAAAAACACTGTCACAAGTAGAGAGGGACCCTGAGGTCACACCAGCATCGCGAAGGAGCTCCATGGGCCCCAAATCAACTCGAGATGAGGCCCGCTTCCCCTGCATTGACTCCAGAGCCATCCCCCGTTCCCCATCAAACACGACCTGAGGCTTGACTCCCTTTAGGCAACTCCAGAGGTTCCCCGAGAACAACAACGGGCCAAGTCTAGAGGAGTACCAAGTTCAGCAGAGCAACTCGAGGACTGCTCCGTGTACCCCAAATTGCCTCGAGATGAGAGCTGATTCCCTGGCTTAGACTCAAGACGTAGGCCACCTTTCCACAAGCCCCTCAAGAGGAGGCTTCTCTCAGCAATAGGTATGAGGGAGGGACCCTGAGATTGCTGCCTCAATGGGCATATACACCGAGAAGCCCTGACTCGAAAGGAGGCCGGCTTTCCTTGCAGTGGCTTGAATACAGTCTAGTCTTTCATCTCACAAGGTGAAGGGATGTCTGCACCACCTGTGGAGTCCCTAGAGAAAGCCCTAGGTCCCCGACTCCTTTCGACGGAATGCCTCACATGCCTCTGACACCTCGAGAGGCACGCAGAGCTCACTGCTTCAAAATTTGACGGAGCCTGACTCCTCTTGAACATTGACAGGAATCCCAGTATCCCTGTGGCTACTGGAAAGGGACCCTGGGTCTCCCGACTCACCTCGAGAAGCGTTCCTTTTGCCCTGCCAAGCCTCGAAGAGACTCCTGAGGTGTCCCTCGTAACTCGACAGGAGTCCTGACTTCGTTGAACAAACACGAGGGTTGAAGGGGCCATCCCCGCCGTAAGTCGAGAATGTACCCCAGGTCCCCGCCGCAACTCGAGAAAAACCATGAGACTTCCCCCTCCAAGCGAGATGAGGCCCGATTCCCCTGCACTGCATGCAGAGCAATTCCGTGAGCCCCCTGAAACATGTCAGGAGCCTCGACTTGCTTGATGGATGTCGAGACAGTCCGCAAAAAACACTGTCACAAGTAGAGAGGGACCCTGAGGTCACACCAGCATCGCGAAGGAGCTCCATGGGCCCCAAATCAACTCGAGATGAGGCCCGCTTCCCCTGCATTGACTCCAGAGCCATCCCCCGTTCCCCATCAAACACGACCTGAGGCTTGACTCCCTTTAGGCAACTCCAGAGGTTCCCCGAGAACAACGGGCCAAGTCTAGAGGAGTACCAAGTTCAGCAGAGCAACTCGAGGACTGCTCCGTGTACCCCAAATTGCCTCGAGATGAGAGCTGATTCCCTGGCTTAGACTCAAGACGTAGGCCACCTTTCCACAAGCCCCTCAAGAGGAGGCTTCTCTCAGCAATAGGTATGAGGGAGGGACCCTGAGATTGCTGCCTCAATGGGCATATACACCGAGAAGCCCTGACTCGAAAGGAGGCCGGCTTTCCTTGCAGTGGCTTGAATACAGTCTAGTCTTTCATCTCACAAGGTGAAGGGATGTCTGCACCACCTGTGGAGTCCCTAGAGAAAGCCCTAGGTCCCCGACTCCTTTCGACGGAATGCCTCACATGCCTCTGACACCTCGAGAGGCACGCAGAGCTCACTGCTTCAAAATTTGACGGAGCCTGACTCCTCTTGAACATTGACAGGAATCCCAGTATCCCTGTGGCTACTGGAAAGGGACCCTGGGTCTCCCGACTCACCTCGAGAAGCGTCCCTTTTGCCCTGCCAAGCCTCGAAGAGACTCCTGAGGTGTCCCTCGTAACTCGACAGGAGTCCTGACTTCGTTGAACAAACACGAGGGTTGAAGGGCCATCCCCGCCGTAAGTCGAGAATGTACCCCAGGTCCCCGCCGCAACTCGAGAAAAACCATGAGACTTCCCCCTCCAAGCGAGATGAGGCCCGATTCCCCTGCACTGCATGCAGAGCAATTCCGTGAGCCCCCTGAAACATGTCAGGAGCCTCGACTTGCTTGATGGATGTCGAGACAGTCCGCAAAAACACTGTCACAAGTAGAGAGGGACCCTGAGGTCACACCAGCATCGCGAAGGAGCTCCATGGGCCCAAATCAACTCGAGATGAGGCCCGCTTCCCCTGCATTGACTCCAGAGCCATCCCCCGTTCCCCATCAAACACGACCTGAGGCTTGACTCCCTTTAGGCAACTCCAGAGGTTCCCCGAGAACAACGGGCCAAGTCTAGAGGAGTACCAAGTTCAGCAGAGCAACTCGAGGACTGCTCCGTGTACCCCAAATTGCCTCGAGATGAGAGCTGATTCCCTGGCTTAGACTCAAGACGTAGGCCACCTTTCCACAAGCCCTCAAGAGGAGGCTTCTCTCAGCAATAGGTATGAGGGAGGGACCCTGAGATTGCTGCCTCAATGGGCATATACACCGAGAAGCCCTGACTCGAAAGGAGGCCGGCTTTCCTTGCAGTGGCTTGAATACAGTCTAGTCTTTCATCTCACAAGGTGAAGGGATGTCTGCACCACCTGTGGAGTCCCTAGAGAAAGCCCTAGGTCCCCGACTCCTTTCGACGGAATGCCTCACATGCCTCTGACACCTCGAGAGGCACGCAGAGCTCACTGCTTCAAAATTTGACGGAGCCTGACTCCTCTTGAACATTGACAGGAATCCCAGTATCCCTGTGGCTACTGGAAAGGGACCCTGGGTCTCCCGACTCACCTCGAGAAGCGTTCCTTTTGCCCTGCCAAGCCTCGAAGAGACTCCTGAGGTGTCCCTCGTAACTCGACAGGAGTCCTGACTTCGTTGAACAAACACGAGGGTTGAAGGGCCATCCCCGCCGTAAGTCGAGAATGTACCCCAGGTCCCCGCCGCAACTCGAGAAAAACCATGAGACTTCCCCCTCCAAGCGAGATGAGGCCCGATTCCCCTGCACTGCATGCAGAGCAATTCCGTGAGCCCCCTGAAACATGTCAGGAGCCTCGACTTGCTTGATGGATGTCGAGACAGTCCGCAAAAACACTGTCACAAGTAGAGAGGGACCCTGAGGTCACAGGGGAATCATTTAAAAAAAATCCCCCACCCCAAATTTTAACCCCAAAACCCAAAAAATAAATCCCCAAAAACCACCCGAACAAAAAAACCCAACCCATTCAATAAAAAAAAAAATTTCCCATACCCAAAAAGACCTTTCCTCAAAAAAATCATTTCCCAACCCAAAAAAAACCCCGAAAAAACCAGGGGAAGGGGCCCCCCCCTAAAAACAAAAAAAATCCCCCGAAAATCGGAAAAAAAAAAAAAACCCCCCAAGGGATGGGGGTTTCCCCACCAAAATTTTTAAAAAAAAAACCCATTTAAGTAAACCCAAAAAAAAATAAAAAAACCCCGATCAACCCACCAAACCCACCCCAAAAAACCCAAAACCCCTTCCCCCAACCCAAACCATCCCGCCCATCAAACAACAGGGCACCCCTTTACCCCCAACCCCCAAAAAAAACCCCCAAAGGAAAAAATTACAATAGGTTTCCCGCCAAAGGGCCCAAAAAAAGGGGACCCCAAAAAAGGGACCTTTCCAAAGAAAAGAGGATTTTACAAAAAACCCCAAAAAAACCCCAAAAAAAACAAAAAAACCGACTCAAAAAACCCCCCAAAAATTTTACAAAACCCCAAAATACATACACCCCCAAAACCCTCCCCCACCCCCCCGGGGGGCCCACAGCCCTTTCCTCCCCCAAAAACCACCCTTCAAACCCCCCCTCTTCATACCCCATTCCCGTCAGGGAAAACCCTGGGCCCCGCCCCCGGGAACCCCTTTTTCCCCCCAACAAAACCCGGGGGGTCCCAAACCCCAAAAACCCAAAAACCGGGGGGAAAACCATCCCCCCAAAACAAATGTACCCCACCCCCCCAAACCAAAAAAAACCAGAAAACTTCCCCCTCCAACGAAAGGCCCACCCCCAATCTAAAATTCCGGACCCCTAACATTCGGGGCCCGGCAGGACGGGAGCCCCGCAAAACCCAAAAAAACCAGACCCGCTCCAAAGCCCCATCCCCAAAACCTCGAAGGGCCCCTTCCGTGCATTGGCCCCAAAACTCACCCCCCCCAAAAACACCCCCCCCACACCCCCCACCCCGGCCCCAAACAACCCCTTAAATACCCGAAACAACCCCTCCCCAAAACCCCAAAAGGGGCGACCGGCGCCCAAAAACCACCCCACCCCCAAACCCCAGCAAAATTGGGGGAACCCTAACCCCAAATACACCAGGAACCGCTAAAACCCCCACAAACAGCAAATTTTTTTTCCCCCCAAACTTCCCCCCCACCGAAATTTTTCCCCCGCCTTTTCCAACCTACATCCACACCCGAACCCCTTTAAAAAATTTTGCCCACCCAACAAAAAACCCCAGCCCCCCTCAAAGGGCCCGGGGCCCCCTCCCGGGCCCCCCTTTTCCCCCCCCAAAAAAACCCTACCCCAACTCAGGGGCCTACCAACAAAACACGGGGGAACACCCCCCAAACAGAAGTCCACCCCCCCCCCAAAAAACCAAACCCCCCCCCTCCCGACCCCCCCTCGAAACCCGGAGCCCAAACCAACCCCGTTTCTTATAACACCATTCCAAAACACTTACAAGGGGGGGAACCCGACCACCACCCCGGAAAGATCCACCCCCAAACCCCCTCAATACCCCCCTTTCCCCGTTTTGACTTAACCACCCCGCCCCCAACCCCTTTTTTCCCCCCCCTGCACTGCATGCAGAGCAATTCCGTGAGCCCCCTGAAACATGTCAGGAGCCTCCCCTGAGGTCACACCAGCATCGCGAAGGAGCTCCATGGGCCCCAAATCAACTCGAGATGAGGCCCGCTTCCCCTGCATTGACTCCAGAGCCATCCCCCGTTCCCCATCAAACACGACCTGAGGCTTGACTCCCTTTAGGCAACTCCAGAGGTTCCCCGAGAACAACGGGCCAAGTCTAGAGGAGTACCAAGTTCAGCAGAGCAACTCGAGGACTGCTCCGTGTACCCCAAATTGCCTCGAGATGAGAGCTGATTCCCTGGCTTAGACTCAAGACGTAGGCCACCTTTCCACAAGCCCCTCAAGAGGAGGCTTCTCTCAGCAATAGGTATGAGGGAGGGACCCTGAGATTGCTGCCTCAATGGGCATATACACCGAGAAGCCCTGACTCGAAAGGAGGCCGGCTTTCCTTGCAGTGGCTTGAATACAGTCTAGTCTTTCATCTCACAAGAAGGGATGTCTGCACCACCTGTGGAGTCCCTAGAGAAAGCCCTAGGTCCCCCGACTCCTTTCGACGGAATGCCTCACATGCCTCTGACACCTCGAGAGGCACGCAGAGCTCACTGCTTCAAAATTTGACGGAGCCTGACTCCTCTTGAACATTGACAGGAATCCCAGTATCCCTGTGGCTACTGGAAAGGGACCCTGGGTCTCCCGACTCACCTCGAGAAGCGTTCCTTTTGCCCTGCCAAGCCTCGAAGAGACTCCTGAGGTGTCCCTCGTAACTCGACAGGAGTCCTGACTTCGTTGAACAAACACGAGGGTTGAAGGGCCAAGGGCCATCCCCGCCGTAAGTCGAGAATGTACCCCAGGTCCCCGCCGCAACTCGAGAAAAAAACCATGAGACTTCCCCCTCCAAGCGAGATGAGGCCCGATTCCCCTGCACTGCATGCAGAGCAATTCCGTGAGCCCCCTGAAACATGTCAGGAGCCTCGACTTGCTTGATGGATGTCGAGACAGTCCGCAAAAACACTGTCACAAGTAGAGAGGGACCCTGAGGTCACACCAGCATCGCGGAGGAGCTCCATGGGCCCCAAATCAACTCGAGATGAGGCCCGCTTCCCCTGCATTGACTCCAGAGCCATCCCCCGTTCCCCATCAAACACGACCTGAGGCTTGACTCCCTTTAGGCAACTCCAGAGGTTCCCCGAGAACAACGGGCCAAGTCTAGAGGAGTACCAAGTTCAGCAGAGCAACTCGAGGACTGCTCCGTGTACCCCAAATTGCCTCGAGATGAGAGATTCCCTGGCTTAGACTCAAGACGTAGGCCTTTCCACAAGCCCCTCAAGAGGAGGCTTCTCTCAGCAATAGGTATGAGGGAGGGACCCTGAGATTGCTGCCTCAATGGGCATATACACCGAGAAGCCCTGACTCGAAAGGAGGCCGGCTTTCCTTGCAGTGGCTTGAATACAGTCTAGTCTTTCATCTCACAAGCTGAAGGGATGTCTGCACCACCTGTGGAGTCCCTAGAGAAAGCCCTAGGTCCCCGACTCCTTTCGACGGAATGCCTCACATGCCTCTGACACCTCGAGAGGCACGCAGAGCTCACTGCTTCAAAATTTGACGGAGCCTGACTCCTCTTGAACATTGACAGGAATCCCAGTATCCCTGTGGCTACTGGAAAGGGACCCTGGGTCTCCCGACTCACCTCGAGAAGCGTCCCTTTTGCCCTGCCAAGCCTCGAAGAGACTCCTGAGGTGTCCCTCGTAACTCGACAGGAGTCCTGACTTCGTTGAACAAACACGAGGGTTGAAGGGCCATCCCCCCCGCCGTAAGTCGAGAATGTACCCCAGGTCCCCGCCGCAACTCGAGAAAAACCATGAGACTTCCCCCTCCAAGCGAGATGAGGCCCGATTCCCCTGCACATGCATGCAGAATTCCGTGAGCCCCCTGAAACATGTCAGGAGCCTCGACTTGCTTGATGGATGTCGAGACAGTCCGCAAAAACACTGTGTCACAAGTAGAGAGGGACCCTGAGGTCACACCACACCAGCCGCGAAGGAGCTCCATGGGCCCCAAATCAACTCGAGATGAGGCCCGCTTCCCCTGCATTGACTCCAGAGCCATCCCCCCCGTTCCCCATCAAACACGACCTGAGGCTTGACTCCCTTTAGGCAACTCCAGAGGTTCCCCGAGAACAACGGGGGCCAAGTCTAGAGGAGTACCAAGTTCAGCAGAGCAACTCGAGGACTGCTCCGTGTACCCCAAATTGCCTCGAGATGAGAGCTGATTCCCTGGCTTAGACTCAAGACGTAGGCCACCTTTCCACAAGCCCCTCAAGAGGAGGCTTCTCTCAGCAATAGGTATGAGGGAGGGACCCTGAGATTGCTGCCTCAATGGGCATATACACCGAGAAGCCCTGACTCGAAAGGAGGCCGGCTTTCCTTGCAGTGGCTTGAATACAGTCTAGTCTTTCATCTCACAAGCTGAAGGGAAGGGATGCACCACCTGTGGTGGAGTCCCTAGAGAAAGCCCTAGGTCCCCGACTCCTTTCGACGGAATGCCTCACATGCCTCTGACACCTCGAGAGGCACGCAGAGCTCACTGCTTCAAAATTTGACGGAGCCTGACTCCTCTTGAACATTGACAGGAATCCCAGTATCCCTGTGTGGCTACTGGAAAGGGACCCTGGGTCTCCCGACTCACCTCGAGAAGCGTCCCTTTTGCCCTGCCAAGCCTCGAAGAGACTCCTGAGGTGTCCCCGTAACTCGACAGGAGTCCTGACTTCGTTGAACCAACACGAGGGTTGAAGGGCCATCCCCGCCGTAAGAATGTACCCCAGTCCCCGCCGCAACTCGAGAAAAAAAACCATGAGACTTCCCCCTCCAAGCGAGATGAGGCCCGATTCCCCTGCACTGCATGCAGAGCAATTCCGTGAGCCCCCTGAAACATGTCAGGAGCCTCGACTTGCTTGATGGATGTCGAGACAGTCCGCAAAAACACTGTCACAAGTAGAGAGGGACCCTGAGGTCACACCAGCATCGCGAAGGAGCTCCATGGGCCCCAAATCAACTCGAGATGAGGCCCGCTTCCCCTGCATTGACTCCAGAGCCATCCCCCGTTCCCCGTCAAACACGACCTGAGGCTTGACTCCCTTTAGGCAACTCCAGAGGTTCCCCGAGAACAACGGGCCAAGTCTAGAGAGTACCAAGTTCAGCAGAGCAACTCGAGGACTGCTCCGTGTACCCCAAATTGCCTCGAGATGAGAGCTGATTCCCTGGCTTAGACTCAAGACGTAGGCCACCTTTCCACAAGCCCCTCAAGAGGAGGCTTCTCTCAGCAATAGGTATGAGGGAGGGAGGGACCCTGAGATTGCTGCCTCAATGGGCATATACACCGAGAAGCCCTGACTCGAAAGGAGGCCGGGTTTCCTTGCAGTGGCTTGAATACAGTCTAGTTTCATCTCATCAAGCTGAAGGGATGTCTGCACCACCTGTGGAGTCCCTAGAGAGAGAAGCCCTAGGTCCCCGACTCCTTTCGACGGAATGCCTCACATGCCTCTGACACCTCGAGAGGCACGCAGAGCTCACTGCTTCAAAATTTGACGGAGCCTGACTCCTCTTGAACATTGACAGGAATCCCAGTATCCCTGTGGCTACTGGAAAGGGACCCTGGGTCTCCCGACTCACCTCGAGAAGCGTTCCTTTTGCCCTGCCAAGCCTCGAAGAGACTCCTGAGGTGTCCCTCGTAACTCGACAGGAGTCCTGACTTCGTTGAACAACACGAGGGTTGAAGGGCCATCCCCGCCGTAAGTCGAGAATGTACCCCAGGTCCCCGCCGCAACTCGAGAAAAACCATGAGACTTCCCCCTCCAAGCGAGATGAGGCCCGATTCCCCTGCACTGCATGCAGAGCAATTCCGTGAGCCCCCTGAAACATGTCAGGAGCCTCGACTTGCTTGATGGATGTCGAGACAGTCCGCAAAAACACTGTCACAAGTAGAGAGAGGGACCCTGAGGTCACACCAGCATCGCGAAGGAGCTCCATGGGCCCCAAATCAACTCGAGATGAGGCCCGCTTCCCCTGACTCCAGAGCCATCCCCCCCCCCATCCCCATCAAACACGACCTGAGGCTTGACTCCCTTTAGGCAACTCCAGAGGTTCCCCGAGAACAACGGGCCAAGTCTAGAGGAGTACCAAGTTCAGCAGAGCAACTCGAGGACTGCTCCGTGTACCCCAAATTGCCTCGAGATGAGAGAGAGATGATTCCCTGGCTTAGACTCAAGACGTAGGCCACCTTTCCACAAGCCCCTCAAGAGGAGGCTTCTCTCAGCAATAGGTATGAGGGAGGGACCCTGAGATTGCTGCCTCAATGGGCATATACACCGAGAAGCCCTGACTCGAAAGGAGGCCGGCTTTCCTTGCAGTGGCTTGAATACAGTCTAGTCTTTCATCTCACAAGCTGAAGGGATGTCTGCACCACCTGTGGAGTCCCTAGAGAAAGCCCTAGGTCCCCGACTCCTTTCGACGGAATGCCTCACATGCCTCTGACACCTCGAGAGGCACGCAGAGCTCACTGCTTCAAAATTTGACGGAGCCTGACTCCTCTTGAACATTGACAGGAATCCCAGTATCCCTGTGGCTACTGGAAAGGGACCCTGGGTCTCCCGACTCACCTCGAGAAGCGTTCCTTTTGCCCTGCCAAGCCTCGAAGAGACTCCTGAGGTGTCCCTCGTAACTCGACAGGAGTCCTGACTTCGTTGAACCAACACGAGGGTTGAAGGGCCATCCCCGCCGTAAGTCGAGAATGTACCCCAGGTCCCCGCCGCAACTCGAGAAAAACCATGAGACTTCCCCCCCCCCAAGCGAGATGAGGCCCGATTCCCCTGCACTGCATGCAGAGCAATTCCGTGAGCCCCCTGAAACATGTCAGGAGCCTCGACTTGCTTGATGGATGTCGAGACAGTCCGCAAAAACACTGTCACAAGTAGAGAGGGACCCTGAGGTCACACCAGCATCGCGAAGGAGCTCCATGGGCCCCAAATCAACTCGAGATGAGGCCCGCTTCCCCTGCATTGACTCCAGAGCCATCCCCCGTTCCCCATCAAACACGACCTGAGGCTTGACTCCCTTTAGGCAACTCCAGAGGTTCCCCGAGAACAACGGGCCAAGTCTAGAGGAGTACCAAGTTCAGCAGAGCAACTCGAGGACTGCTCCGTGTACCCCAAATTGCCTCGAGATGAGAGCTGATTCCCTGGCTTAGACTCAAGACGTAGGCCACCTTTCCACAAGCCCCTCAAGAGGAGGCTTCTCTCAGCAATAGGTATGAGGGAGGGACCCTGAGATTGCTGCCTCAATGGGCATATACACCGAGAAGCCCTGACTCGAAAGGAGGCCGGCTTTCCTTGCAGTGGCTTGAATACAGTCTAGTCTTTCATCTCACAAGCTGAAGGGATGTCTGCACCACCTGTGGAGTCCCTAGAGAAAGCCCTAGGTCCCCGACTCCTTTCGACGGAATGCCTCACATGCCTCTGACACCTCGAGAGGCACGCAGAGCTCACTGCTTCAAAATTTGACGGAGCCTGACTCCTCTTGAACATTGACAGGAATCCCAGTATCCCTGTGGCTACTGGAAAGGGACCCTGGGTCTCCCGACTCACCTCGAGAAGCGTTCTTTTTGCCCTGCCAAGCCTCGAAGAGACTCCTGAGGTGTCCCTCGTAACTCGACAGGAGTCCTGACTTCGTTGAACCAACACGAGGGTTGAAGGGCCATCCCCGCCGTAAGTCGAGAATGTACCCCAGGTCCCCGCCGCAACTCGAGAAAAACCATGAGACTTCCCCCTCCAAGCGAGATGAGGCCCGATTCCCCTGCACTGCATGCAGAGCAATTCCGTGAGCCCCCTGAAACATGTCAGGAGCCTCGACTTGCTTGATGGATGTCGAGACAGTCCGCAAAAACACTGTCACAAGTAGAGAGGGACCCTGAGGTCACACAGCATCATCGCGAAGGAGCTCCATGGGCCCCAAATCAACTCGAGATGAGGCCCGCTTCCCCTGCTTTGACTCCAGAGCCATCCCCCGTTCCCCATCAAACACGACCTGAGGCTTGACTCCCTTTAGGCAACTCCAGAGGTTCCCCGAGAACAACGGGCCAAGTCTAGAGGAGTACCAAGTTCAGCAGAGCAACTCGAGGACTGCTCCGTGTACCCCAAATTGCCTCGAGATGAGAGCTGATTCCCTGGCTTAGACTCAAGACGTAGGCCACCTTTCCACAAGCCCCTCAAGAGGAGGCTTCTCTCAGCAATAGGTATGAGGGAGGGACCCTGAGATTGCTGCCTCAATGGGCATATACACCGAGAAGCCCTGACTCGAAAGGAGGCCGGGTTTCCTTGCAGTGGCTTGAATACAGTCTAGTCTTTCATCTCACAAGCTGAAGGGATGTCTGCACCACCTGTGGAGTCCCTAGAGAAAGCCCTAGGTCCCCGACTCCTTTCGACGGAATGCCTCACATGCCTCTGACACCTCGAGAGAGGCACGCAGAGCTCACTGCTTCAAAATTTGACGGAGCCTGACTCCTCTTGAACATTGACAGGAATCCCAGTATCCCTGTGGCTACTGGAAAGGGACCCTGGGTCTCCCGACTCACCTCGAGAAGCGTTCCTTTTGCCCTGCCAAGCCTCGAAGAGACTCCTGAGGTGTCCCTCGTAACTCGACAGGAGTCCTGACTTCGTTGAACAACACGAGGGTTGAAGGGCCATCCCCCCCGTAAGTCGAGAATGTACCCCAGGTCCCCGCCGCAACTCGAGAAAAACCATGAGACTTCCCCCTCCAAGCGAGATGAGGCCCGATTCCCCTGCACTGCATGCAGAGCAATTCCGTGAGCCCCCTGAAACATGTCAGGAGCCTCGACTTGCTTGATGGATGTCGAGACAGTCCGCAAAAACACTGTCACAAGTAGAGAGGGACCCTGAGGTCACACCAGCATCGCGAAGGAGCTCCATGGGCCCCAAATCAACTCGAGATGAGAGCCCCCCGCTTCCCCTGCATTGACTCCAGAGCCATCCCCCGTTCCCCATCAAACACGACCTGAGGCTTGACTCCCTTTAGGCAACTCCAGAGGTTCCCCGAGAACAACGGGCCAAGTCTAGAGGAGTACCAAGTTCAGCAGAGCAACTCGAGGACTGCTCCGTGTACCCCAAATTGCCTCGAGATGAGAGCTGATTCCCTGGCTTAGACTCAAGACGTAGGCCACCTTTCCACAAGCCCCTCAAGAGGAGGCTTCTCTCAGCAATAGGTATGAGGGAGGGACCCTGAGATTGCTGCCTCAATGGGCATATACACCGAGAAGCCCTGACTCGAAAGGAGGCCGGCTTTCCTTGCAGTGGCTTGAATACAGTCTAGTCTTTCATCTCACAAGCTGAAGGGATGTCTGCACCACCTGTGGAGTCCCTAGAGAAAGCCCTAGGTCCCCGACTCCTTTCGACGGAATGCCTCACATGCCTCTGACACCTCGAGAGGCACGCAGAGCTCGCTGCTTCAAAATTTGACGGAGCCTGACTCCTCTTGAACATTGACAGGAATCCCAGTATCCCTGTGGCTACTGGAAAGGGACCCTGGGTCTCCCGACTCACCTCGAGAAGCGTTCCTTTTGCCCTGCCAAGCCTCGAAGAGACTCCTGAGGTGTCCCTCGTAACTCGACAGGAGTCCTGACTTCGTTGAACAAACACGAGGGTTGAAGGGCCATCCCCGCCGTAAGTCGAGAATGTACCCCAGGTCCCCGCCGCAACTCGAGAAAAACCATGAGACTTCCCCCTCCAAGCGAGATGAGGCCCGATTCCCCTGCACTGCATGCAGAGCAATTCCGTGAGCCCCCTGAAACATGTCAGGAGCCTCGACTTGCTTGATGGATGTCGAGACAGTCCGCAAAAACACTGTCACAAGTAGAGAGGGACCCTGAGGTCACACCAGCATCGCGAAGGAGCTCCATGGGCCCCAAATCAACTCGAGATGAGGCCCGCTTCCCCTGCATTGACTCCAGAGACATCCCCCGTTCCCCATCAAACACGACCTGAGGCTTGACTCCCTTTAGGCAACTCCAGAGGTTCCCCGAGAACAACGGGCCAAGTCTAGAGGAGTACCAAGTTCAGCAGAGCAACTCGAGGACTGCTCCGTGTACCCCAAATTGCCTCGAGATGAGAGCTGATTCCCTGGCTTAGACTCAAGACGTAGGCCACCTTTCCACAAGCCCCTCAAGAGGAGGCTTCTCTCAGCAATAGGTATGAGGGAGGGACCCTGAGATTGCTGCCTCAATGGGCATATACACCGAGAAGCCCTGACTCGAAAGGAGGCCGGCTTTCCTTGCAGTGGCTTGAATACAGTCTAGTCTTTCATCTCACAAGCTGAAGGGATGTCTGCACCACCTGTGGAGTCCCTAGAGAAAGCCCTAGGTCCCCGACTCCTTTCGACGGAATGCCTCACATGCCTCTGACACCTCGAGAGGCACGCAGAGCTCACTGCTTCAAAATTTGACGGAGCCTGACCTCCTCTTGAACATTGACAGGAATCCCAGTATCCCTGTGGCTACTGGAAAGGGACCCTGGGTCTCCCGACTCACCTCGAGAAGCGTTCCTTTTGCCCTGCCAAGCCTCGAAGAGACTCCTGAGGTGTCCCTCGTAACTCGACAGGAGTCCTGACTTCGTTGAACAAACACGAGGGTTGAAGGGCCATCCCCGCCGTAAGTCGAGAATGTACCCCAGGTCCCCGCCGCAACTCGAGAAAAACCATGAGACTTCCCCCTCCAAGCGAGATGAGGCCCGATTCCCCTGCACTGCATGCAGAGCAATTCCGTGAGCCCCCTGAAACATGTCAGGAGCCTCGACTTGCTTGATGGATGTCGAGACAGTCCGCAAAAACACTGTCACAAGTAGAGAGGGACCCTGAGGTCACACCAGCATCGCGAAGGAGCTCCATGGGCCCCAAATCAACTCGAGATGAGGCCCGCTTCCCCTGCATTGACTCCAGAGCCATCCCCCGTTCCCCATCAAACACGACCTGAGGCTTGACTCCCTTTAGGCAACTCCAGAGGTTCCCCGAGAACAACGGGCCAAGTCTAGAGGAGTACCAAGTTCAGCAGAGCAACTCGAGGACTGCTCCGTGTACCCCAAATTGCCTCGAGATGAGAGCTGATTCCCTGGCTTAGACTCAAGACGTAGGCCACCTTTCCACAAGCCCCTCAAGAGGAGGCTTCTCTCAGCAATAGGTATGAGGGAGGGACCCTGAGATTGCTGCCTCAATGGGCATATACACCGAGAAGCCCTGACTCGAAAGGAGGCCGGCTTTCCTTGCAGTGGCTTGAATACAGTCTAGTCTTTCATCTCACAAGCTGAAGGGATGTCTGCACCACCTGTGGAGTCCCTAGAGAAAGCCCTAGGTCCCCGACTCCTTTCGACGGAATGCCTCACATGCCTCTGACACCTCGAGAGGCACGCAGAGCTCACTGCTTCAAAATTTGACGGAGCCTGACTGTCTTGAACATTGACAGGAATCCCAGTATCCCTGTGGCTACTGGAAAGGGACCCTGGGTCTCCCGACTCACCTCGAGAAGCGTTCCTTTTGCCCTGCCAAGCCTCGAAGAGACTCCTGAGGTGTCCCTCGTAACTCGACAGGAGTCCTGACTTCGTTGAACCAACACGAGGGTTGAAGGGCCATCCCCGCCGTAAGTCGAGAATGTACCCCAGGTCCCCGCCGCAACTCGAGAAAAACCATGAGACTTCCCCCTCCAAGCGAGATGAGGCCCGATTCCCCTGCACTGCATGCAGAGCAATTCCGTGAGCCCCCTGAAACATGTCAGGAGCCTCGACTTGCTTGATGGATGTCGAGACAGTCCGCAAAAACACTGTCACAAGTAGAGAGGGACCCTGAGGTCACACCAGCATCGCGAAGGAGCTCCATGGGCCCCAAATCAACTCGAGATGAGGCCCGCTTCCCCTGCATTGACTCCAGAGCCATCCCCCGTTCCCCATCAAACACGACCTGAGGCTTGACTCCCTTTAGGCAACTCCAGAGGTTCCCCGAGAACAACGGGCCAAGTCTAGAGGAGTACCAAGTTCAGCAGAGCAACTCGAGGACTGCTCCGTGTACCCCAAATTGCCTCGAGATGAGAGCTGATTCCCTGGCTTAGACTCAAGACGTAGGCCACCTTTCCACAAGCCCCTCAAGAGGAGGCTTCTCTCAGCAATAGGTATGAGGGAGGGACCCTGAGATTGCTGCCTCAATGGGCATATACACCGAGAAGCCCTGACTCGAAAGGAGGCCGGCTTTCCTTGCAGTGGCTTGAATACAGTCTAGTCTTTCATCTCACAAGCTGAAGGGATGTCTGCACCACCTGTGGAGTCCCTAGAGAAAGCCCTAGGTCCCCGACTCCTTTCGACGGAATGCCTCACATGCCTCTGACACCTCGAGAGGCACGCAGAGCTCACTGCTTCAAAATTTGACGGAGCCTGACTCCTCTTGAACATTGACAGGAATCCCAGTATCCCTGTGGCTACTGGAAAGGGACCCTGGGTCTCCCGACTCACCTCGAGAAGCGTCCCTTTTGCCCTGCCAAGCCTCGAAGAGACTCCTGAGGTGTCCCTCGTAACTCGACAGGAGTCCTGACTTCGTTGAACAAACACGAGGGTTGAAGGGCCATCCCCGCCGTAAGTCGAGAATGTACCCCAGGTCCCCGCCGCAACTCGAGAAAAACCATGAGACTTCCCCCTCCAAGCGAGATGAGGCCCGATTCCCCTGCACTGCATGCAGAGCAATTCCGTGAGCCCCCTGAAACATGTCAGGAGCCTCGACTTGCTTGATGGATGTCGAGACAGTCCGCAAAAACACTGTCACAAGTAGAGAGGGACCCTGAGGTCACACCAGCATCGCGAAGTAGGCAACTCCAGAGGTTCCCCGAGAACAACGGGCCAAGTCTAGAGGAGTACCAAGTTCAGCAGAGCAACTCGAGGACTGCTCCGTGTACCCCAAATTGCCTCGAGATGAGAGCTGATTCCCTGGCTTAGACTCAAGACGTAGGCCACCTTTCCACAAGCCCCTCAAGAGGAGGCTTCTCTCAGCAATAGGTATGAGGGAGGGACCCTGAGATTGCTGCCTCAATGGGCATATACACCGAGAAGCCCTGACTCGAAAGGAGGCCGGCTTTCCTTGCAGTGGCTTGAATACAGTCTAGTCTTTCATCTCACAAGGTGAAGGGATGTCTGCACCACCTGTGGAGTCCCTAGAGAAAGCCAGGGACCCTGGGTCTCCCGACTCACCTCGAGAAGCGTTCCTTTTGCCCTGCCAAGCCTCGAAGAGACTCCTGAGGTGTCCCTCGTAACTCGACAGGAGTCCTGACTTCGTTGAACAAACACGAGAGTTGAAGGGCCATCCCCGCCGTAAGTCGAGAATGTACCCCAGGTCCCCGCCGCAACTCGAGAAAAACCATGAGACTCGAGAACAACGGGCCAAGTCTAGAGAGTACCAAGTTCAGCAGAGCAACTCGAGGACTGCTCCGTGTACCCCAAATTGCCTCGAGATGAGAGCTGATTCCCTGCTTAGACTCAAGACGTAGGCCACCTTTCCACAAGCCCCTCAAGAGGAGGCTTCTCTCAGCAATAGGTATGAGGGAGGGACCCTGAGATTGCTGCCTCAATGGGCATATACACCGAGAAGCCCTGACTCGAAAGGAGGCCGGCTTTCCTTGCAGTGGCTTGAATACAGTCTAGTCTTTCATCTCACAAGGTGAAGGGATGTCTGCACCACCTGTGGAGTCCCTAGAGAAAGCCCTAGGTCCCCGACTCCTTTCGACGGAATGCCTCACATGCCTCTGACACCTCGAGAGGCACGCAGAGCTCACTGCTTCAAAATTTGACGGAGCCTGACTCCTCTTGAACATTGACAGGAATCCCAGTATCCCTGTGGCTACTGGAAAGGGACCCTGGGTCTCCCGACTCACCTCGAGAAGCGTTCCTTTTGCCCTGCCAAGCCTCGAAGAGACTCCTGAGGTGTCCCTCGTAACTCGACAGGAGTCCTGACTTCGTTGAACAAACACGAGGGTTGAAGGGCCATCCCCGCCGTAAGTCGAGAATGTACCCCAGGTCCCCGCCGCAACTCGAGAAAAACCATGAGACTTCCCCCTCCAAGCGAGATGAGGCCCGATTCCCCTGCACTGCATGCAGAGCAATTCCGTGAGCCCCCTGAAACATGTCAGGAGCTCGACTTGCTTGATGGATGTCGAGACAGTCCGCAAAAACACTGTCACAAGTAGAGAGGGACCCTGAGGTCACACCAGCATCGCGAAGGAGCTCCATGGGCCCCAAATCAACTCGAGATGAGGCCCGCTTCCCCTGCATTGACTCCAGAGCCATCCCCCGTTCCCCATCAAACACGACCTGAGGCTTGACTCCCTTTAGGCAACTCCAGAGGTTCCCCGAGAACAACGGGCCAAGTCTAGAGGAGTACCAAGTTCAGCAGAGCAACTCGAGGACTGCTCCGTGTACCCCAAATTGCCTCGAGATGAGAGCTGATTCCCTGGCTTAGACTCAAGACGTAGGCCACCTTCCACAAGCCCCTCAAGAGGAGGCTTCTCTCAGCAATAGGTATGAGGGAGGGACCCTGAGATTGCTGCCTCAATGGGCATATACACCGAGAAGCCCTGACTCGAAAGGAGGCCGGCTTTCTTGCAGTGGCTTGAATACAGTCTAGTCTTTCATCTCACAAGCTGAAGGGATGTCTGCACCACCTGTGGAGTCCCTAGAGAAAGCCCTAGGTCCCCGACTCCTTTCGACGGAATGCCTCACATGCCTCTGACACCTCGAGAGGCACGCAGAGCTCACTGCTTCAAAATTTGACGGAGCCTGACTCCTCTTGAACATTGACAGGAATCCCAGTATCCCTGTGGCTACTGGAAAGGGACCCTGGGTCTCCCGACTCACCTCGAGAAGCGTCCCTTTTGCCCTGCCAAGCCTCGAAGAGACTCCTGAGGTGTCCCTCGTAACTCGACAGGAGTCCTGACTTCGTTGAACAAACACGAGGGTTGAAGGCCATCCCCGCCGTAAGTCGAGAATGTACCCCAGGTCCCCGCCGCAACTCGAGAAAAACCATGAGACTTCCCCCTCCAAGCGAGATGAGGCCCGATTCCCCTGCACTGCATGCAGAGCAATTCCGTGAGCCCCCTGAAACATGTCAGGAGCCTCGACTTGCTTGATGGATGTCGAGACAGTCCGCAAAAACACTGTCACAAGTAGAGAGGGACCCTGAGGTCACACCAGCATCGCGAAGGAGCTCCATGGGCCCCAAATCAACTCGAGATGAGGCCCGCTTCCCCTGCATTGACTCCAGAGCCATCCCCCGTTCCCCATCAAACACGACCTGAGGCTTGACTCCCTTTAGGCAACTCCAGAGGTTCCCCGAGAACAACGGGCCAAGTCTAGAGGAGTACCAAGTTCAGCAGAGCAACTCGAGGACTGCTCCGTGTACCCCAAATTGCCTCGAGATGAGAGCTGATTCCCTGGCTTAGACTCAAGACGTAGGCCACCTTTCCACAAGCCCCTCAAGAGGAGGCTTCTCTCAGCAATAGGTATGAGGGAGGGACCCTGAGATTGCTGCCTCAATGGGCATATACACCGAGAAGCCCTGACTCGAAAGGAGGCCGGGTTTCCTTGCAGTGGCTTGAATACAGTCTAGTCTTTCATCTCACAAGCTGAAGGGATGTCTGCACCACCTGTGGAGTCCCTAGAGAAAGCCCTAGGTCCCCGACTCCTTTCGACGGAATGCCTCACATGCCTCTGACACCTCGAGAGGCACGCAGAGCTCACTGCTTCAAAATTTGACGGAGCCTGACTCCTCTTGAACATTGACAGGAATCCCAGTATCCCTGTGGCTACTGGAAAGGGACCCTGGGTCTCCCGACTCACCTCGAGAAGCGTTCCTTTTGCCCTGCCAAGCCTCGAAGAGGACACTCGCTGAGGTGTCCCTGTAACTCGACAGGAGTCATGACTTACGATTGAACACGCGTACTGTACAGGGTTTATGGGCCATCCCCGCGCGTAAGTCGAGAATGTGTACCCCAGGTCGCGCGCCGCAAACTCGACGTAGAGAACACACCTGAGACGTCACAGCCCAGTCGCAAGAGGAGTGATGGCGGCTCGCGATTCACCGCAGTAGTCTCTGAATGCAGAGGCCATTTCGTGAGCCCCGAAACAGTGTCAGGAGCCTCGACTTGGCCTTGACATGGATGTCCGAGACAGCTCAGCACATATCACCACTGCCACGCACTGCGCTATCACAGTAGTGGAATTGGGGAGGATCGTGGACACCGAGGAGCAGCTCGATGGGAAGCTCCAATGGGCACAGCATGTCCATACTCATCAGATCGAGATGAGTGGCGCCGATGCCCTGCACTTGACTCCAGGGCCATCTCCTGGTTTCCCCAACAAAGCACGAGTCCTGAGGCTTTTGACTACCGCGTTTTAGTGACAATGTCTCAGCAAGGGTCCTTCCGATGAGAAGCAACCAAAGAGGGGCCAGTCTAGAGAGCTGGGGATTCCAGTGCAACGCAAGTTCGCATGCAGAGAACTAAGAGCGGGGACTGCTCCGTGTAGCTCTCAGGAACTCTTCGCCGTCGTGTGCTATGACGGATATGTTGATTCCCTGCTTAGATTTCAAGACGTAGGACAACTTTGTCCACACGGCCCTTCAAGCAAGGCTCTGCGTGCCTTCATACTGTCAGCAAGTAGTGTCAGAGTGAGGGAGAGTGAGCCTTGTGATTGCATGTATGCCACAATGGGGCATCTCATATGACTACCGATGACAGAAGTCCTGACTCGAAAGGAGGTCGCGGTTTGTCCTGACCGCAGTGGCTGGAAATACGCAGTCTAGTCTGTTGCGAGTACTTCAACTAAGGTGAAGGGATGTGTGGGTGTCACAGTTCTCACTGTGATGCCAGATCGCCTTCTGAGAAAGATGCCCTTAGGGTACTGAACCAGATGTACTACTAGTGCGGCGGGAATATTGCCATCTATCAATGCGCTCCTGCAGTGAGAGTACGAAAGAGGCATGAGCACCAGAGATCAAATACTGTCGCTAAAATCCTTGATGCGGAAGCGTCATGAATCCGCTGCTTAGAACATTGAACAGGAATCCCAGTAATCGACTCCGTGGGCATACTTGGATATATGGGAATAGCCCATGGTTAGGTGTCTACCGAGCTCAGCCCTCAAGAACGCAAGTCTCTCCTGGTGTCCTGCTCCTCTTGTCCATAAGCACCTATCAAATGCTTGAGACGTCTGAGGTGTCCTCGTTAAACTCGACCAGGGGAGTCCTGACATCGTTGCAGCCCCCCCCCCTATCTCGGATATTACGCATGAGTCGAGGTTGAAGGGCCAATCCCGCCGGCTAAGGCTGTGAGAAGGGTGTATCCTGCGCATGTGTGTCTGACGTCGCGTAGAGGCTTGAGCGAAAAGATAACAGCATAAGACTTCCCCCATCACGCATTCTGTCTCATGCAGTAGGAGGGCGGCAAGATATCCGCTCGGCTCTGCATGCCAGATGCTCATTTCAGTGAGCCCTCTCGCACTGCTACATAGTTACGGCACGGAGGCCTCGACTTGCTTTGAGGGCTATGTCGAGACAGTCCGCAAAAACACTGACCACAAGTAGAGGAGGGACCCCTTCGGTCACTCACAGGACGCGCCAAGGAGCTCCATGGGCCCCTGAAAATATCAAACGCGAAGATGGTGGCACCCGCTTCCCCCTGCACGCTAGTTGAGACTCGCTGGGAGCCATCCCGCCTTTACCTATCAAATCATGGACATGAGGCTTCACTCCCCTTTAGCAACTCGAGTAGCTTTCCTGGTCCGTTGCACTAAAGGAGAAGACATCGGGGCCGAGACAGTAGTGTGAGAGGAGGCAGGTCAGTACAACTGTTCTCAGCAGGAGCAGACTGCGAGGGGACTGCTCCCGGTTGTACCCCAAATTGCCACGTGATGAGATCTGATTCGTATGCTGGCTTCGTAGACTCAATCCTCAAGAGGCATAGGCGTCACAACATTTCCTTCGAGCCACATTCAAGAGGGATGGCTTCTCGTGCAGCAATAGGTTTGGGAGGGAGGGACACTGATGATTGCTGCCTGCAATGGGCAGTGATACACGTAGAAGCCCTGACTCGAAAGGTGGCTGGTTTCCCTTGCAAGTGGCTTGATACAGTCTAGTCTTTCATTTCACAAGGTGAAAAGGGATGTCTGCACCTCTGTGGAGTCCTAGAGAAAGCCCTAGGTCCCGGATCTCCTTTCGACGGATTGCCTCACATGCCTTGCGCATCGAGAGGCACGCAGAGCTCACTGCTTCAAAATTTGACGGGCCTGATACTCTTGGACAATGACAGAATCCCAGATCCCTGTGGCTACTGGAAAGGGAACCTGGGTCTCCCGACTCACCTCGAGAAGCGTCCCTTTTGGCCCCTGACAAGCTCGAAGAGACCTCTGAGGTGTCCCTCGTAACTCGACAGGAGTCCTGACTTCGTTGAACAAACACGAGGGTTGAAGGGCCATCCCCGCCGTAAGTCGAGAATGTACCCCAGGTCCCCGCCGCAACTCGAGAAAAACCATGAGACTTCCCCCTCCAAGCGAGATGAGGCCCGATTCCCCTGCACTGCATGCAGAGCAATTCCGTGAGCCCCCTGAAACATGTCAGGAGCCTCGACTTGCTTGATGGATGTCGAGACAGTCCGCAAAAACACTGTCACAAGTAGAGAGGGACCCTGAGGTCACACCAGCATCGCGAAGGAGCTCCATGGGCCCCAAATCAACTCGAGATGAGGCCCGCTTCCCCTGCATTGACTCCAGAGCCATCCCCCGTTCCCCATCAAACACGACCTGAGGCTTGACTCCCTTTAGGCAACTCCAGAGGTTCCCCGAACAACGGGCCAAGTCTAGAGGAGTACCAAGTTCAGCAGAGCAACTCGAGGACTGCTCCGTGTACCCCAAATTGCCTCGAGATGAGAGCTGATTCCCTGGCTTAGACTCAAGACGTAGGCCACCTTTCCACAAGCCCCTCAAGAGGAGGCTTCTCTCAGCAATAGGTATGAGGGAGGGACCCTGAGATTGCTGCCTCAATGGGCATATACACCGAGAAGCCCTGACTCGAAAGGAGGCCGGCTTTTTCCTTGCAGTGGCTTGAATACAGTCTAGTCTTTCATCTCACAAGGTGAAAGGGATGTCTGCACCACCTGTGGAGTCCCTAGAGAAAGCCCTAGGTCCCCGACTCCTTTCGACGGAATGCCTCACATGCCTCTGACACCTCGAGAGGCACGCAGAGCTCACTGCTTCAAAATTTGACGGAGCCTGACTCCTCTTGAACATTGACAGGAATCCCAGTATCCCTGTGGCTACTGGAAAGGGACCCTGGGTCTCCCGACTCACCTCGAGAAGCGTCCCTTTTGCCCTGCCAAGCCTCGAAGAGACTCCTGAGGTGTCCCTCGTAAACTCGACAGGAGTCCTGACTTCGTTGAACAAACACGAGGGTTGAAGGGCCATCCCCGCCGTAAGTCGAGAATGTACCCCAGGTCCCCGCCGCAACTCGAGAAAAACCATGAGACTTCCCCCTCCAAGCGAGATGAGGCCCGATTCCCCTGCACTGCATGCAGAGCAATTCCGTGAGCCCCCTGAAACATGTCAGGAGCCTCGACTTGCTTGATGGATGTCGAGACAGTCCGCAAAAACACTGTCACAAGTAGAGAGGGACCCTGAGGTCACACCAGCATCGCGAAGGAGCTCCATGGGCCCCAAATCAACTCGAGATGAGGCCCGCTTCCCCTGCATTGACTCCAGAGCCATCCCCCGTTCCCCATCAAACACGACCTGAGGCTTGACTCCCTTTAGGCAACTCCAGAGGTTCCCCGAGAACAACGGGCCAAGTCTAGAGGAGTACCAAGTTCAGCAGAGCAACTCGAGGACTGCTCCGTGTACCCCAAATTGCCTCGAGATGAGAGCTGATTCCCTGGCTTAGACTCAAGACGTAGGCCACCTTTCCACAAGCCCCTCAAGAGGAGGCTTCTCTCAGCAATAGGTATGAGGGAGGGACCCTGAGATTGCTGCCTCAATGGGCATATACACCGAGAAGCCCTGACTCGAAAGGAGGCCGGGTTTCCTTGCAGTGGCTTGAATACAGTCTAGTCTTTCATCTCACAAGGTGAAGGGATGTCTGCACCACCTGTGGAGTCCCTAGAGAAAGCCCTAGGTCCCCGACTCCTTTCGACGGAATGCCTCACATGCCTCTGACACCTCGAGAGGCACGCAGAGCTCACTGCTTCAAAATTTGACGGAGCCTGACTCCTCTTGAACATTGACAGGAATCCCAGTATCCCTGTGGCTACTGGAAAGGGACCCTGGGTCTCCCGACTCACCTCGAGAAGCGTCCCTTTTGCCCTGCCAAGCCTCGAAGAGACTCCTGAGGTGTCCCTCGTAACTCGACAGGAGTCCTGACTTCGTTGAACAAACACGAGGGTTGAAGGGCCATCCCCGCCGTAAGTCGAGAATGTACCCCAGGTCCCCGCCGCAACTCGAGAAAAACCATGAGACTTCCCCCTCCAAGCGAGATGAGGCCCGATTCCCCTGCACTGCATGCAGAGCAATTCCGTGAGCCCCCTGAAACATGTCAGGAGCCTCGACTTGCTTGATGGATGTCGAGACAGTCCGCAAAAACACTGTCACAAGTAGAGAGGGACCCTGAGGTCACACCAGCATCGCGAAGGAGCTCCATGGGCCCCAAATCAACTCGAGATGAGGCCCGCTTCCCCTGCATTGACTCCAGAGCCATCCCCCGTTCCCCATCAAACACGACCTGAGGCTTGACTCCCTTTAGGCAACTCCAGAGGTTCCCCGAGAACAACGGGCCAAGTCTAGAGGAGTACCAAGTTCAGCAGAGCAACTCGAGGACTGCTCCGTGTACCCCAAATTGCCTCGAGATGAGAGCTGATTCCCTGGCTTAGACTCAAGACGTAGGCCACCTTTCCACAAGCCCCTCAAGAGGAGGCTTCTCTCAGCAATAGGTATGAGGGAGGGACCCTGAGATTGCTGCCTCAATGGGCATATACACCGAGAAGCCCTGACTCGAAAGGAGGCCGGCTTTCCTTGCAGTGGCTTGAATACAGTCTAGTCTTTCATCTCACAAGGTGAAGGGATGTCTGCACCACCTGTGGAGTCCCTAGAGAAAGCCCTAGGTCCCCGACTCCTTTCGACGGAATGCCTCACATGCCTCTGACACCTCGAGAGGCACGCAGAGCTCACTGCTTCAAAAAATTGACGGAGCCTGACTCCTCTTGAACATTGACAGGAATCCCAGTATCCCTGTGGCTACTGGAAAGGGACCCTGGGTCTCCCGACTCACCTCGAGAAGCGTCCCTTTTGCCCTGCCAAGCCTCGAAGAGACTCCTGAGGTGTCCCTCGTAACTCGACAGGAGTCCTGACTTCGTTGAACAAACACGAGGGTTGAAGGCCATCCCCGCCGTAAGTCGAGAATGTACCCCAGGTCCCCGCCGCAACTCGAGAAAAACCATGAGACTTCCCCCTCCAAGCGAGATGAGGCCCGATTCCCCTGCACTGCATGCAGAGCAATTCCGTGAGCCCCCTGAAACATGTCAGGAGCCTCGACTTGCTTGATGGATGTCGAGACAGTCCGCAAAAACACTGTCACAAGTAGAGAGGGACCCTGAGGTCACACCAGCATCGCGAAGGAGCTCCATGGGCCCCAAATCAACTCGAGATGAGGCCCGCTTCCCCTGCATTGACTCCAGAGCCATCCCCCGTTCCCCATCAAACACGACCTGAGGCTTGACTCCCTTTAGGCAACTCCAGAGGTTCCCCGAGAACAACGGGCCAAGTCTAGAGGAGTACCAAGTTCAGCAGAGCAACTCGAGGACTGCTCCGTGTACCCCAAATTGCCTCGAGATGAGAGCTGATTCCCTGGCTTAGACTCAAGACGTAGGCCACCTTTCCACAAGCCCTCAAGAGGAGGCTTCTCTCAGCAATAGGTATGAGGGAGGGACCCTGAGATTGCTGCCTCAATGGGCATATACACCGAGAAGCCCTGACTCGAAAGGAGGCCGGCTTTCCTTGCAGTGGCTTGAATACAGTCTAGTCTTTCATCTCACAAGGTGAAGGGATGTCTGCACCACCTGTGGAGTCCCTAGAGAAAGCCCTAGGTCCCCGACTCCTTTCGACGGAATGCCTCACATGCCTCTGACACCTCGAGAGGCACGCAGAGCTCACTGCTTCAAAATTTGACGGAGCCTGACTCCTCTTGAACATTGACAGGAATCCCAGTATCCCTGTGGCTACTGGAAAGGGACCCTGGGTCTCCCGACTCACCTCGAGAAGCGTCCCTTTTGCCCTGCCAAGCCTCGAAGAGACTCCTGAGGTGTCCCTCGTAACTCGACAGGAGTCCTGACTTCGTTGAACAAACACGAGGGTTGAAGGGCCATCCCCGCCGTAAGTCGAGAATGTACCCCAGGTCCCCGCCGCAACTCGAGAAAAACCATGAGACTTCCCCCTCCAAGCGAGATGAGGCCCGATTCCCCTGCACTGCATGCAGAGCAATTCCGTGAGCCCCCTGAAACATGTCAGGAGCCTCGACTTGCTTGATGGATGTCGAGACAGTCCGCAAAAACACTGTCACAAGTAGAGAGGGACCCTGAGGTCACACCAGCATCGCGAAGGAGCTCCATGGGCCCCAAATCAACTCGAGATGAGGCCCGCTTCCCCTGCATTGACTCCAGAGCCATCCCCCGTTCCCCATCAAACACGACCTGAGGCTTGACTCCCTTTAGGCAACTCCAGAGGTTCCCCGAGAACAACGGGCCAAGTCTAGAGGAGTACCAAGTTCAGCAGAGCAACTCGAGGACTGCTCCGTGTACCCCAAATTGCCTCGAGATGAGAGCTGATTCCCTGGCTTAGACTCAAGACGTAGGCCACCTTTCCACAAGCCCCTCAAGAGGAGGCTTCTCTCAGCAATAGGTATGAGGGAGGGACCCTGAGATTGCTGCCTCAATGGGCATATACACCGAGAAGCCCTGACTCGAAAGGAGGCCGGGTTTCCTTGCAGTGGCTTGAATACAGTCTAGTCTTTCATCTCACAAGGTGAAGGGATGTCTGCACCACCTGTGGAGTCCCTAGAGAAAGCCCTAGGTCCCCGACTCCTTTCGACGGAATGCCTCACATGCCTCTGACACCTCGAGAGGCACGCAGAGCTCACTGCTTCAAAATTTGACGGAGCCTGACTCCTCTTGAACATTGACAGGAATCCCAGTATCCCTGTGGCTACTGGAAAGGGACCCTGGGTCTCCCGACTCACCTCGAGAAGCGTCCCTTTTGCCCTGCCAAGCCTCGAAGAGACTCCTGAGGTGTCCCTCGTAACTCGACAGGAGTCCTGACTTCGTTGAACAAACACGAGGGTTGAAGGGCCATCCCCGCCGTAAGTCGAGAATGTACCCCAGGTCCCCGCCGCAACTCGAGAAAAACCATGAGACTTCCCCCTCCAAGCGAGATGAGGCCCGATTCCCCTGCACTGCATGCAGAGCAATTCCGTGAGCCCCCTGAAACATGTCAGGAGCCTCGACTTGCTTGATGGATGTCGAGACAGTCCGCAAAAACACTGTCACAAGTAGAGAGGGACCCTGAGGTCACACCAGCATCGCGAAGGAGCTCCATGGGCCCCAAATCAACTCGAGATGAGGCCCGCTTCCCCTGCATTGACTCCAGAGCCATCCCCCGTTCCCCATCAAACACGACCTGAGGCTTGACTCCCTTTAGGCAACTCCAGAGGTTCCCCGAGAACAACGGGCCAAGTCTAGAGGAGTACCAAGTTCAGCAGAGCAACTCGAGGACTGCTCCGTACCCCAAATTGCCTCGAGATGAGAGCTGATTCCCTGGCTTAGACTCAAGACGTAGGCCACCTTTCCACAAGCCCCTCAAGAGGAGGCTTTCTCTCAGCAATAGGTATGAGGGGAGGGACCCTGAGATTGCTGCCTCAATGGGCATATACACCGAGAAGCCCTGACTCGAAAGGAGGCCGGGTTTCCTTGCAGTGGCTTGAATACAGTCTAGTCTTTCATCTCACAAGGTGAAGGGATGTCTGCACCACCTGTGGAGTCCCTAGAGAAAGCCCTAGGTCCCCGACTCCTTTCGACGGAATGCCTCACATGCCTCTGACACCTCGAGAGGCACGCAGAGCTCACTGCTTCAAAATTTGACGGAGCCTGACTCCTCTTGAACATTGACAGGAATCCCAGTATCCCTGTGGCTACTGGAAAGGGACCCTGGGTCTCCCGACTCACCTCGAGAAGCGTTCCTTTTGCCCTGCCAAGCCTCGAAGAGACTCCTGAGGTGTCCCTCGTAACTCGACAGGAGTCCTGACTTCGTTGAACAAACACGAGGGTTGAAGGCCATCCCCGCCGTAAGTCGAGAATGTACCCCAGGTCCCCGCCGCAACTCGAGAAAAACCATGAGACTTCCCCCTCCAAGCGAGATGAGGCCCGATTCCCCTGCACTGCATGCAGAGCAATTCCGTGAGCCCCCTGAAACATGTCAGGAGCCTCGACTTGCTTGATGGATGTCGAGACAGTCCGCAAAAACACTGTCACAAGTAGAGAGGGACCCTGAGGTCACACCAGCATCGCGAAGGAGCTCCATGGGCCCCAAATCAACTCGAGATGAGGCCCGCTTCCCCTGCATTGACTCCAGAGCCATCCCCCGTTCCCCATCAAACACGACCTGAGGCTTGACTCCCTTTAGGCAACTCCAGAGGTTCCCCGAGAACAACGGGCCAAGTCTAGAGGAGTACCAAGTTCAGCAGAGCAACTCGAGGACTGCTCCGTGTACCCCAAATTGCCTCGAGATGAGAGCTGATTCCCTGGCTTAGACTCAAGACGTAGGCCACCTTTCCACAAGCCCCTCAAGAGGAGGCTTCTCTCAGCAATAGGTATGAGGGAGGGACCCTGAGATTGCTGCCTCAATGGGCATATACACCGAGAAGCCCTGACTCGAAAGGAGGCCGGCTTTCCTTGCAGTGGCTTGAATACAGTCTAGTCTTTCATCTCACAAGGTGAAGGGATGTCTGCACCACCTGTGGAGTCCCTAGAGAAAGCCCTAGGTCCCCGACTCCTTTCGACGGAATGCCTCACATGCCTCTGACACCTCGAGAGGCACGCAGAGCTCACTGCTTCAAAATTTGACGGAGCCTGACTCCTCTTGAACATTGACAGGAATCCCAGTATCCCTGTGGCTACTGGAAGGGACCCTGGGTCTCCCGACTCACCTCGAGAAGCGTCCCTTTTGCCCTGCCAAGCCTCGAAGAGACTCCTGAGGTGTCCCTCGTAACTCGACAGGAGTCCTGACTTCGTTGAACAAACACGAGGGTTGAAGGGCCATCCCCGCCGTAAGTCGAGAATGTACCCCAGGTCCCCGCCGCAACTCGAGAAAAACCATGAGACTTCCCCCTCCAAGCGAGATGAGGCCCGATTCCCCTGCACTGCATGCAGAGCAATTCCGTGAGCCCCCTGAAACATGTCAGGAGCCTCGACTTGCTTGATGGATGTCGAGACAGTCCGCAAAAACACTGTCACAAGTAGAGAGGGACCCTGAGGTCACACCAGCATCGCGAAGGAGCTCCATGGGCCCCAAATCAACTCGAGATGAGGCCCGCTTCCCCTGCATTGACTCCAGAGCCATCCCCCGTTCCCATCAAACACGACCTGAGGCTTGACTCCCTTTAGGCAACTCCAGAGGTTCCCCGAGAACAACGGGCCAAGTCTAGAGGAGTACCAAGTTCAGCAGAGCAACTCGAGGACTGCTCCGTGTACCCCAAATTGCCTCGAGATGAGAGCTGATTCCCTGGCTTAGACTCAAGACGTAGGCCACCTTTCCACAAGCCCCTCAAGAGGAGGCTTCTCTCAGCAATAGGTATGAGGGAGAGACCCTGAGATTGCTGCCTCAATGGGCATATACACCGAGAAGCCCTGACTCGAAAGGAGGCCGGCTTTCCTTGCAGTGGCTTGAATACAGTCTAGTCTTTCATCTCACAAGGTGAAGGGATGTCTGCACCACCTGTGGAGTCCCTAGAGAAAGCCCTAGGTCCCCGACTCCTTTCGACGGAATGCCTCACATGCCTCTGACACCTCGAGAGGCACGCAGAGCTCACTGCTTCAAAATTTGACGGAGCCTGACTCCTCTTGAACATTGACAGGAATCCCAGTATCCTGTGGCTACTGGAAAGGGACCCTGGGTCTCCCGACTCACCTCGAGAAGCGTCCCTTTTGCCCTGCCAAGCCTCGAAGAGACTCCTGAGGTGTCCCTCGTAACTCGACAGGAGTCCTGACTTCGTTGAACAAACACGAGGGTTGAAGGGCCATCCCCGCCGTAAGTCGAGAATGTACCCCAGGTCCCCGCCGCAACTCGAGAAAAACCATGAGACTTCCCCCTCCAAGCGAGATGAGGCCCGATTCCCCTGC